>RSEH01000025.1:0-216242 GCA_006503475.1 Stentor roeselii
GGTTTCATTCCTTGGGCTCCTCCTGACTCAATTCAAAAAATCAGAATTTCCACAACTGCGATTACATCAAAAATCGTAAAAAACGACGAAACCATTTATAAAAACGATTTAACATTTTCACTTTCCCTTCGACCATGCGAAAACGGCGAGCAAATCGAAAAGTCTTCATGCACAGTCTGCTCAGAACCGAGATTCCTGATCAAGCCAGCCACTTCTTGCAAAATGTGTCCAACAGGTGGAAACTGCACAGGGGGTGACAAAGTCTGGGTAAAGCAAGGGTATTATAAGACTCACCCTTTGTCAGAAGTCATTTATGAATGTGCTTTTCCTGATGTGTGTCTTGGAAACAAGACTGGCTTTGAAACTGAATGTTTGAAGGGATACTCTGGAATCGCTTGCGCTGTTTGCGAGAGTGGCTTTACTAAGACCACTGATGGAAAATGCAAAAAATGTGAAAACTCTTTTATTACGTACTTGATAATGATTGCTGTTCTCCTTGGAATTATCTTTATTTGCGTTGTTCTTGTGAAAAGTTCGATAAAATCAGCTTTTGTTTTAAAGTCAAAGCACTCAATTTATATAAAAATATTTACCAACTATCTGCAGCTGGTATTTTTAACGGCTCAGTTTAATTTGAAATGGCCGTCTTATGCTGTTGCACTCTTTGGAGTCCAGAAGTCAGCAGCGACTTTGACTGAATCTTTGTTTTCTTTTGAGTGCTATTTCGAGAAAGATTCTCAAATAAGCAATTCTGAGGTGTACTTCTCGAAAATGATATTTTATTCTATCCTTCCATTGGGAATCTTCACATTTTCAATTGTTGTTTGGATGGGAATTTGTTCGATGAAGGAAGATTACAAGCCGATGAAACGAGAACTTCCTTTGACTTTGATCGTGATTTTCTTTTTATTTTACCCGAACATTGTAAAGTTCATGTTTTCCAATTTCTCTTGCACTTACTTTGATATGCTTGGGAAGTACTTAAACGACAATTTTAGTGTAAAATGCTGGGACTCAAACCATTCCAAATATTCCTTAATTGTAGCTTTTCCTTCGATCGTGGTTTGGTCAGTTGGAATTCCGACCTTAGTGCTTATTTCAATGATTAAAAAAAGAAAACAGTTGTATAAAGAAGACAACAGAGTTATTTACGGGTTCATTTTTAATGGATACAAAACTTCTATTTTTTTCTGGGAATTTATTATCATGTATCGCAAAATTATTATCATTTGTGTTATTGTCTTCATTGTTGATATTTCTGAGGCGGTTCAAGGACTGACTATTGCTTTGCTATTACTTTTTTCACTTTTCATTCAGTATGAAGTCGCTCCTTATAACTCAGAAGAACTCAATCATATGGAAATTGAAGCCTTGATTACTGCAAGTCTAACTATTTACTGTGGACTTTATTACTTAACTCAAGATATTGGAGAAGTTTTCAAAATCGCTCTTTTTATTATCATTGTAGGTGGGAATTGTTATTTCATCTTTTTTTGGCTTTACTGGATGTTGAAAGCCCTGATCGATATAATGGTAAAAATCATTCCTTCACTCAAACTGGCTTTTAAAAAAGGTGATGCTTTTGATGATGACTTTAACAAAGAAGAAATAGTTGTTGATGGCAGTTATTATGACTTCGAAGATGGGAAAAGACACTATACCTTCATGAAAACACTAAAAACTCATGAAAGCCACTTTCATTTCAATTCTATTCCTGAACTATTTGCAACTATTATTATGCAGAATGATGAATTTGATCAACACTTTGAAGAAGAAAAAGAAAAAATAAATGAAAGTATTGAAATTGCGATTAAAGATCAGGAAGCTACTTTTAGAGAGAATACTCTTGATAGTCAGCAACGTTTGGAAAAAACTGGTAATAATATTAGAAGTAAGGACGTTACTTCTAGTTATACTCAAAGAATTAATGAGAAATATGATTTTAATGAAGATGAGCGTTTTTTTTTCAGGAGAAAGCAGGAATTTAATAAGCGATGTAAAAGAAAGTCTCTGAATTCATTAGATAATGTCAAAGATGAAGACTACGAAATAAAAAATATATCAGACAATAAGATATCAACTTTGGAAGAAAGAAAAACAACTTTTATTACTCAAGGAGAAAAAATTGATCCAAGAAATTCACCAAAATCAAATGAGGAAGAAACATTCGTACGATCAGATAGAAATTATTAGTTTATTTTGAATAAAATTATGGTAAATATTACTTGATATTTATTTCCTTTCAATATAATATGATAAAACCAATTAAAACTTCTTTAATATTCTCTCTTATTTTGTTTATTTTCATGAAACTATTAATTTCGATTTAATTGAGTGATTAAGTTAACTAATAATATAATCAAAAGATAATTATTAACAAATTTTAATATTTTCATAGATAGATATACGGAAGAAATAGAATGAATACTAAAGACTTCTAATAAGTAAACCTAAAAGTTCATTCCAAATATCCTGTAACTCTTTCAGCAAATAACACTCTCTAACTTTCTAGTATCTCTCGATTTCCAAATTTAAAATTATTTTTTTTCTTAACGATGATTTATTATTGAATTTGATTATTAAAAGTATAAATATTTGCTATTGTTTTATATTATATCATAAACCTTTCAGTTGACCACAAACAAAATATAATATAGTACTTTATCAGAAAGAAATTTATATTATAGTTTTATTGTTTTAAAATGAAAATAAATGCTTAGTAGTTTAAAGATTACAGTGCTTTAAATAACTTAGCATCTTTAATTAATAATTTGTAGATGAAAAATTCTTTGTAATATTATATTACATATTCACTATTTTCAAAGAGGATGCATTTACTCTTAATTTGTCTATAATGAAGATAGAATTTTTATCAATAAAATTAGTAAAGGATTAACAAATTAAATGAAATTTAAGATCAAATCTAATTCTAGTGTCTGTAGCATTTCTAATTTATTATCCTTAGTATGTTTTACTTGATAGGGATTAATTGCATCTAGATATCATTCCCTGAAGTAAATTTATTCGACAATCAGATATTCTTTTGATTTGTTTATCAATACTCAAGCAAGAAAAGCTTGAAGAACATGAATTTTTATATCCAAAAAAATCATACAATTAAAATCTCAACTATTTGAAGGGTAGTATCTCTCCATGAACTTAACAAGCCGAGGATCTGATTGAGAGAAATTTAAAAAAACAATTAATTATATAATAGATAACCTGTAAAAAACTAATGGTTATTTTCTGCATGTATTTGATAGATTTTCAAATGTTTCACCATAGGATGTATAATAAAAATCATTATTATGTGAAATCTTGAACCTTAATCAAATATTTTAATTTCTTTCTGATTATGATATAAATATGATCTTGGCTCTCGTGTTTGTTTTATTACCAACTTCGATTTTCTCAGTAACTTGCGGAGAACTAAAGCCAAGAATGATAAAACCCTACATCCCTAGTGATTCAACTTTTCAGTGTAATTTTGGATATAACACTTGTCAAACTGTTGAAGTGAGATTATCAGCTTGGAACAATATACCAAATGCTCAGTGGATTTGGAATACAACATCTACTGATATAAAAGGAGGAGCCTCTATAAAATTCAGCAAAACCTTTACGGTTATAGGGAGAATTAATAGTGGAAAATTTAAAATATTAGCTGATAATGGTGTTTCTGAGTTTTTTATAAATAAAAACCCAATCACAATCCCTTCCACTCTTAGTCATCAAATAATAAAGATTATTGATATTACTACTACACTGCAAATTGGTTCTAATAGTTTGAGTTTCAATGCATTTAATGATTTAGGTTCACCTGGTCCAGCTGGAGTGACTTTAATCATAGAAATTGAATCAGAAGTTTTAGTTTAGGTTATTATTGAAGTAAATCTAGAGAAACTAATAATTTATTAGTATCACTACAATGTAGAGAGGTTTAGAGCTATAATTAGATATTAAGATATGAGTAAATTATCCTTAAACATTAAAATTCAGAACTATTCTTAAAGATAGTGTAGTAATCAGCCTGGTTATTATCTTAATATGTTCAAGTAGCTGCGTAATATAATCACAAATCCCTAAAAAAATTGAGAAATCTTTAATAATAAATACTTAATAAAGCTCTAATCAATTCTAGATGGTTCATGATCAGAAGATTACTAATTTAATTTGAGTGCTTCTGATACATTATCTTAATATTCAACTTCATTTTATATTTTAACATGTGGTATTATTCAAGGAAGATTGGCATATAATTGAATCGGGAGGTCTGTCAATCATCAAGTATCAATGTGAAATCTATTCTTGACTTTACGAGAGTTTCAAACTAACTAACTTAATGATACTTTCTTTACATATAAACTACTAATTCAGATTCTCAATTAAAAGTGATCGAAAACTATTTAATATAATAAATATAAATACTCAGTCGATTTTACAAAAAGATCTATACATAAAAATCTTAATTCCCACAAAAATCGTAATCTGTAAAGGTTTTAATAGTTAGATCATTTACAAAATCATCTACAAAAATGAAATTCTTGCAATCAAACGAAAGACTATTTCAGTAGCAGCTAAGCTTTTGATCACACATCACCAATTTCAATTGAAAAAACATTCGCTTAATTATAATTCGATATTATGCCCTGAAGTTAAAAACCAACTCTAAATTTTAAATAATTTATTATTTAATCATAGTCAAAGGCACACTTGAGAAATATAATTAATGGAAGGTTTCATTCTTGAGAAAGCATTTGACTATAAGCTCTTCTTGTATAAGAATGGGAAAAGCGTTAGAGCTATCGCTCTAAACCTTATCACTTCACAGATCTTCCAAGGGAATGTGCAGGGAATGTGTCCATCTGGACTAATTGAAGTTGCGAATTCCTCTCAAATCAGGAACTCTTCAAAGTTTTACATAAATTTTAGCTGCGGAGTAATCATTTATCTCTCAGGATTAAAAGGTGGAGGTGCTAACCCTTCTATTGATAATATTAAGTCCTCCTATACCAAACACTTTAAAAACAATCAAAATCATCAAAATTGTAAAGAATTAGATCAAGCGCTAAAGTGTTTAGAAGAAATTTCATCTTTCTCTCCAGGTTTAGACAATATAAAAGCTATTCATCCCATAGACACTTTCCACTCAGAAAAAATTTTCCTTACAATAGCTGAAAATTTTTTAAATAGTGGCTACTTTAACCATCCCTTACTCCAAATCGAAAAACTAGAAATAATCTCCTTACTTCGAAAATACTACTTTTTTTCTTTTTCAGAGTTTTCAACTAATTCTAAAATTTCAAAAAATGACAAGAGAAAAATTGAAATGAATATAAAAAACATTATAAATTCACTGAAAGGGAAGAGTATAATAGAAATAGGAATTATCGCTGAGCTCAATAATTTGATTGAATTAATAAATAGCAACAAAGACTCCTGGTTGAAAAAATTGGCCAAGAATAATCCAAAAATTGTAAGTTATATCTTTGAGGAGACAAAAGTTAGCTCTGGCCCTAAGAGCACAGAGATTAATCCTCAAGATACCAAAGAACTTGAGAATTACATAAGAAATAATATTCGTACCCAGAAAATACAACCTTTTCTTTTTATCTTAATCGAGTTTTACATAAATTTTGAAAAAAAAAATTCAAATAGTAAAGACCATATCAGGAATTTAATATTCGGGAATTTAGAACTTAATGATGATCATTTTTTACTCATTTTCAATACAATTATAAGGAATAAAAGAAATCAAGATAAGACAGTTATAAATGATTTTTTATCGAAATTTCTTATAAAATTTCCTAATTTTATGAATGACGAAAAGCCTTACTTATTAAATCTATATTCACTAATTCAGCCAATTGATAATGAGCTCTTGTTTCAAATAAAGAATAAAATCTTGCAGTTAGGTGAAGATAAATTAAATAGAGAAAATAAATCCCAATTCAAATTTTTAATAAAACATACAAATAGTTCCTTTAAACCTTTGATCAATGAAAAAATGATAAAAACGAATTTTAAAAAAACCATCGGAATTAATGAAACTTTCGGGTATAAAAGTATCATTAGCCAATTTGATCATGTTTTTTTTACTAGCAGTGTTAATAAAATTAGAATTTATGGCCAGCAAGGGTCAGGGAAAAGTTCGATTTGCTACAAATTTATTCAAAAGTTTCAAGACAAATTTAATTGTATCCTTATTTTTGATTGTGAGAACAATGAGAAATTTCAATGGGAAATTATTAAATGCTGCAAGTTTTTAGATATCAACACAATTGATGCAGAATCAATTTATAGTAGTTTCATTGATTATTTAAATAAAGTCAATAAAACAATGCTGATCCTTTTTGATAATGTTATAGTCTATTCAGAAATTGAACAATATCTTGTAAATAATGAAAATGTAAAGTTTTTAATTATAACTACCGATAATTTTGTAAATCAAGATAACATTTTTGACCAACCAGCCACATTTTTAAACTCTGAAAAACTTATAAGATCACAATTGAGAAATTTTGATCTTCAACAAAAAAATGATTTAAAACGACTAGCGGAATTTTGTGCATTTAATCCTTCAAAAATAAAAATAATCTTGATTCATTTAA
The DNA here is from genome assembly GCA_006503475.1 of Stentor roeselii. Taxonomy (NCBI): domain Eukaryota; phylum Ciliophora; class Heterotrichea; order Heterotrichida; family Stentoridae; genus Stentor; species Stentor roeselii. The sequence continues at coordinate 6,612 of RSEH01000025.1, forward strand.
TCTCTGAAAATATTCCAGTTCAGGATTATTGCAATAAATACTTGAAAACTGAAGGAAATGAATCTTTTTTTCAAGACATTTTATTAAAATTATATAATTCATTTGATGATTCATCGAAATTTTTATTGAAAATTGTAAAATTGTTTGATTTCCATGATATTCCAAAAGAAAATATAAGAAAATTGTTCATAGATATCAGAAAGTGCGAAGAATCTGAATGGATCAAATCGAAAAATGTTGTAGTGAGATCTTTTTTGTTGAGCGAAAACGAAGATTTTTTCGTTTTCAATAAAAATATATTAGGAAAGCTTAAAATAGACTATGAGCGTAAAGAATTTAATTCAATTGTGTGTGGTTTAATAAAAATGCTTGAATCTGAAAGCAAGAATTCAATAGAAAATCGTTATATTTCAGATAGTTATAGTAAACAGTCCAGCTTATTAATTGAACATATTCAAAAATTATGTCATCCTCTCGCATTTATAAATTATAAAAGTTTAAAACTAAAACTAAAACTTTACCAACTTTATATCTTCAAAGTTAAAATGCCTATAACAAATATAAATTTATTAGAAAATGAAATCTTAATCGCAACCCAGCCAGAAAATCGAATGAAAAAAAAGAAATTATTTAAATTGTTCTTTTATTTAGGAAATTTATTCTTAGATCTAAAATCTTTGGCTAAGTCAGAAGAGTTCCTGAAAAAATGCATTCAAACATACCCAAAAGTTGAAAAATATCTTATCTATTATTTCGATGCACAGCTTAACCTAGGAATAACTTATCGACTCTTAGGAAAATATAAAGATTGCTTTTCCTGCTTGAAAGTCTGCTTTAAATTAACAAGCAAAAATGAAATTAGAACTAGTTTCAGATGCGAATTACTTAACTTGCAAATAGGAAATTATTTAACCGAAATCGGGGAATTTAGCAAGGCTTTGACTTACTTTCATACATATATTGAAAATACTAAGAAAAAAAATTCAAGTTATTTATTTATTGCTGACGGATACTTCAGCTTGGGAATTTTATTCTTTAAGCAAGAAAATTACCAAGATTCAATTCAAAGTTTTAATTTCTGCTTAGATCTAAGAAAGTTGCTATTTACTGCTGATAATCCAGAGCTTGGAATAGTTTATCTTTATCTTGGAAAAATCTATTTTCAGCTAAAACATTTGGAAGAATCTCTTAATTACTTAAAAAATTGTAAGAAAATTTTTGAAAAAACATTAGATCGAAGCCACCTTGATGCAATAAACCTAAACATTTCACTTGGAAATTATTACAGATTTGAATCAAACAGTTTATTTTCACAGTTTTATGATAAAGTCTTTAATATTCAAGATTTTTGCAGTAGTTATATTCCTCTCAATGCTGAGTTTCTAGTGATTCAAGGAGAATTATGGGCAAAGGATCAAAATTTAAATATTCCTTCGCAATGTTATCAGAGTAGCTTTCGGATATTTGATCAAATGTTTAGGATAGAATTAAGAGACTTTGAAAGCAGAAAAATCAACTCATTTTACAAGAATATGGCTTTTATTTACTCTAAATATGGTCAGTTTTACTTGGAGTTTCTTGAAGATTATCATTCAGCTGAAATTTGTTTTAAATTAGCTTTGAGAGGCTTTCTAGAAGAAAAGAACACTTTTCATCTATCGAAATTGAATACTTTGAATGCTCTTTTGAACTGCAAAAAGATGCAATATAAAGATAACCCAACTGATGATATAGAAAATGAGATTTATGATCTTATTAATTTATTTGAAGATGAAAAAAATATTATTAGGCAGATTTATCCTTACCATATTGAACGAATTTACTCTGATAAGATAACAAATGAAGTTATGCTACTCTTGACTCATACCAAAATGCGAAGAACTTATTAAGTATAATTAATTGAACAGATATAAGACAATTAGACATAAATTCTTAGAATAGATATTTTAAATATAGCCTTCGATTCAACACTAACAAAAATATTACGAATTTCCTCAATATATAAAATTTATTAAGTATTATGGTTAGTTACATTGATATGATTCAACATTTATGCAATCTTTAATTAATTAATTTAAATACTTCACAAAATTTACATCATTCAATAACCTATTTAACTATTTTCAGCAAATTTTTATGTTTTGTTTTTCATTTTTCGGAGAAACCATAACAGCCTGACAAAAAGGCTGCTTCTTAAACTCCGAATGATATTCACTACAAGAGTCCAGATCACTACTTCCAAATTTAACAAAGCTCTGATAATTCCTAACAGCATCAGGAGGCATTCCATATCTTCTCACATAATTTCCTTTATACATAGTCAAGTATTGATTTTTCCCAAGTCCAAACTCAATTTCACTTCCTAAGACCTTCTCTCGATTAACCCAAGCCGAAGTGGTATCTTTGGTAAACCCTTGCAAAACTTTCTTAGATTCCTGTGGATTAGAATGATTCCCAAAAGAAAAGTGCTGAGAGTAAATAAAATGATGACTAATACTCGGGTCTTGAACACCAGTTCCAGTTTTCTGAATAATTTGTTGAGAATCATGATTCTTACAAGAAACAGGAAAAAATACGCTATCAGGAATTTTCAGTACTTTTCTTCTACTCGCCCTGCCACCTTTGTAATCCATGGAAGTTGTTTTATACTCAGTCTTTTCTATTCCTTTGAAATGATTTGACTCCCAAGTCAAGTTTTTCATAGTTTTCGATGAATCACCTTTATCAACCTCGCCTTTGAAATGAGAAGAAGAGATTGTTTTAAGGTCTTGTTTAAAAGGCCCGAAATTCCAGTTTGTCTTGTCGTTTAGGTTGACATAAACTGCTTTGTCTGCAGGCTTCAGAGCTTTAGGCGTTGGAGGACCTGCTGGGTGGAACCCTAGACTGAAGTTATGAGAATTCGTATGAGTTCTCTTAAAGGCTGACCTGCACCTCTTGCCTGATTTCGCCGTATATGACAGTTTTGATAAAGAGGCAGCTTTGAATTTGTCGGTTCCGAGCTTTACTGAAGAATAGCTCATTGAATGAGATATTGACTTCTCAGAGTTACTTCGGGGAAATGGATTGACTGGGTTTTTTGAGTTTTTTAAGAGATCGTCTCGGAAGCCGAAGCGGAAATGAGAACTGTAGGAATCGTGAATGTTTGAGTTTTGATTTAATGACATTCGGCTTTTAATATCAGTGGAAATCATTTTTCTAAGGTTGAGTTAAGTTAAAGAATTTTTATTATCGGACTAATTATTTTTGTATTTTTAGTAAATTATATGAATTTGAGTATTTCTTTGGAATTTTCTGCTTTGAATATAATAAATATTAAATAAAAACTGTAGTTCATACCTTAAATTTAAATAATTGATCAGCATCATCACTTAATACACTTTTTAGCAATTATGAGGGATGGTGAATTTAAAGTTCCCAATTAAAATATTACATTTCTTCTACTTAATTTATAAAAAGTAGTTATTATTTTATAGATTGAAACATAAGGCATCAAATAATAAATTTGAAGAATTATCCCGGCCTAAAAAAATCACATCATAGAAATTTCAAATGATTTTAATATCCAAGACTTCAAATCCAAATAATAAACAAAAAATCTAAACAACAACTTTAAAATAGAACATTTTTAATTTGAAAATATGCAGTAATTAATTATCCTAAAGTTCCCCAGTTATAATGAAGTTTTATACTCAGCCGCTAATAATAAAAAATTCTTGATTATTAATTTTGTTTTTTAGATTCCTAACTTAAATCTCAAGAAATCTAAACTTCTTTTCAAGATAACAAGTTCAGAAAAAAGTGAGCTTTAAAAATCTTCATCTCAAGTTTTTCTTAATATTAAAGTTCTACCTCACTTGACTAAGATTTGAGGGCGCTACTTATTCAATGAAGAAAACATTCATATCTTAAAATATAAACCATTTTTAAATATCTGGAAATTAATTTATTCTAAAATGTCAACCCTAAAGTCCACCTGGCTTCAAGAAATCCATCCTCAACTTCCAAAATCCTCCAATTCCCAATTTCACCACCTTCCAGCAATCAAATAATCCAAATAAGAATTTATATCCGTTATGAACCTAATTTAGCTGATCCAAACAATCTTCATAAATTAATCATCTTCAAGCTCAGAAAACTCCTTACCCAGGACTTAGAACGAATAGATATACGAGATAACTGCTCTAATCGACATCAACCTCTACTTCCCCAAACTTTTCCCTGGCGGTCAGAAGTTCAGATTGTCAAGAAATACGACAAGACTCAAAAAACTGAGATGACAAGAAATGTGGAAGTCTTCATTGAGGTCTTCAACGTCAGAATTTCTATCAAATTCGCTTCTTTTCGCAAGTAACGACTTGAATTATTCCTGACCACAGGAGACAAAGCAAGGCAAAAGTCCAAAAAACTCAAGAAAAGAAGAAAACGCGAAGAACAGAGACAAGGCGCTGTTATTTAATTAATATTTACTATAGTTTGATGCTTCTTCTTTAAATGCTTCTGTAGAGTAAACTTACTGGAAAAGAATTTCTCGCATTTGACACATTCAACTCTTAAGACCTTGCAATGCACTTGCTTGTTGTGAGTGTGAAGCAGATACTTATTTTTGAAAGACTTGAAGCAGACTGTGCAGACTGATGTTTTTGGGTGGTTGTAATGCATTTTGTTTACATGGATTTCAAGGCCTCGCTGGGTTGAAAACGAGTCGGTGCAATGACTGCAAACGAACTTCTCCTGAGGAATGGTTTCTCGAATTTCAATAGGTTGGCTTAGCAAAAACTGACTGTACGGCATGAACCCTAAAAAAATTTCCATTTATATCGGTGAAGAGTTGAAACGACTTTTTTTTAGATTTCAGATTTCTACTTAGAATACTAATGAAATCTCATCAATCTTAAGTTTTCTTGCTTTTAATTTGGAAAAACTTTAGCAATCCAAAAAAAGTTGCCTTCACAAGTTTTTTTCCAACAAGAATTAATTTAAAACATTCAATTAAGATTCCATTAATTTTGAGTTTCTCTGGAATTGAACCTAAGGATCGAGGCTAAAAAAGTAAAGAAATATCAAGAGAACAACCGCATCTTCCCCTTCAAACTCCAAAATTTCAAAATTAAAATTTTCCTACAACAAAAATTTCATAATTTTTTATCAGATTTTCTTCCGAGTCTAGACCCAAATGAAAAGGTTTCATTCTAAACTTTATTAATTGTGTCAAGTATGTTGTTTTGGATTTCACATAAAGCGATCTCATCTTCTCCATGCTGCAAAATTTCAAAAAGTTCATCAAACCGGTGCCTTGTTGCAACAAAATCTTGAATATTCATCAAATGACTCAAAGCCTCATAAGTCTCAACAAGAAGGTCTTCTTCTCTATCATTAAGAACTTTCATCAAAGTATCAGCGACGAGTTTCAAGTCATTAACATAAAAAAATTCAGGAAAAAACTTAAAAATTCTTCCTATTGTCTTAACAAGATTCTTTTTTTCAGTTCCTTCCGCCCAATTGACCCTTAAAACAAGCATTTCTCCAAAAAATCTCGAATTTTTTGCCTGAATCACTTTATCAAGATACGAGTTTCCAATTAAAATCAAGACTTTCACAAGATTCTCACATGTTTTTTCATCCGATTCCGCAAGACCCTCAACAAGTGAGTCAATAAGTTCTTGACTCACTAAGCAGTTATGAAAACTTTCATCAAAAAGTTCAGCCAACAATTTACTCGAGTCAAAATTAACCCGATTTCCTAAAATCCAGTCAATAACATCCTTTAAAACTCCAGGATCCTGAATAAAAACTTCTAAAACTTTTCCTTCAGAGTGCATTAAAAGTTGTCGAAGTATCTTCAAATTCTGTTTTTCTTCAAGATTTTTAAATAAGTGAAGAATTATTAAGTCCAAGTTATCAAAACCCTCAAGATTTAAGGTGTCTTGTGAATGTCGGGCATCAAGAGAATCTAAACATTCTGACAAATCCGCTTGAAGTGACTCCATCGTTATTATTACCGTAAGGGACATGGTCAATCTTATTGGTTTCTATAATATTTATGAAGAAGACTACTGACGTCACATCCATGCAAATTCCTTCTGTGTTGATTTCAGAAGCTGAAAGCAAGACACAACCTTTGGAACCTGAAGAACTTCACTCGAAGAACATTGATGAACTCGTGAGATACATCGAGGGAGGCAAGAAAAAAACTCCGAAGAGCTCTCGCAAGACTCCTGTGACATCAGTAAGTCCCTCTGTCGATGACTACCCTGAACTTGATAAAGAAGTTGACGAGTTCCGCCAAAGACTCGACATTCCTGTGAGTCCTGAGCGATTTCGAGCGAATGTCTCTGTAGAATTTTTAGAAAAGTTGAAGACCAAAGTGAAGACTTTTCAAATAGTTAATTAACAAGTTCATAGAGTTTAGGAGGATGATTAAGGTGAATTATTCATCCTGGGTTGTGTTGATTTAAGACTATTGGAATTTTGCTGTTTCTTTTTGGATGTCAAATGATTTATCAGGTATTTAATTTTCATTAGGAGTCGAAGCCTTAGCATCACAAGGGTCAGCCTGGTTGTTAGTACTTGAAAGGATGGTACTCTTGAAGATTGATTAACTCGCTGTTTAAGGAACCTGGGAATAAGTTAAGGGTTTTTCGAGGCATTTAATGTTGAATTGATTTCTGTAAAATTTGGGCAGCTTTGGATGAGATAAGATTCTTGCTTATATGATTGAAGATGTTTCGTCGGTTGGAATTTCTTGATTGGGCATCACGAAGAGAGATTATAAATAATCTCTACTGTCACGTCTGAAATCAATGAAACTAGAGTGATATAAAGTTTACTTGAAAAGTAAGTCAGTGGTTTCCTGCACCAAGCTCTTGGAATGGTACCAATAATTAAAAAGCAGCTTCACATTCCACTTTCACTGAATAAAAAGCACCTTTTTCATCCAAATCATCGTTGTTTGAGTTTAAGCCCTTAATGGTTTAGAGACTTTCTTCTTAAGTGTTTATATTCTAAGTTAAGTTTGGTTAACTTAGTCATAAACTTTCAAAGCTAAAGTTTGTGAATCATGCGAGTTCCTGGATGTGAGATGTTTTCTGGGAATTGTGAAGAATAAAGCTCAGGTTGCCTCTGAAATTTCTTAATTTTTTTATGTGATTACTTTCTGAGTAGTATTTTTGTAGTCTAACTTTTATTTCTCAACTCATCAGCCTTTATTCAATATTGATTAGAAAGATTGAACTTTGCGCTCTGTGGTTTGTCAAAAGGCTAGCCGAACTCTCCTAACTTTAGATGAAAGGATCAAGAGTGTGTTTAGGACTTCCCGCTGATGAAGAATCCAGGAATGTTGACCATATTTAATATTTTTCAAAGGAATAACTATTAATTTAAGCAGTTTTATTCAAACATGATATGTTCTCTCTTTTCATCTTAAATCATTTAATCAAAAAGCTTAAATATATAAAAAGAATATAAATATTCATAAGAGTAAAGAAAATATCAAAAGGTCTAGGGTCGGGAATCGAACCCGAAGGGCAAGATTGGAGATGCTTGGTTGTACCTACACCCTAGATATAATATAATAATTACATTATTTTTAAATACTCTTCTCATAGATGGACCTTCTAGAAATCCAAATAGTTGAATTACCTTTTCCAAACAACACAAGCCACATCTTCAAAGCATTACCATAAGATATCTTTTTGATTAAGATTAAGTACATTTAATATTCACCTCTTTTTTGATTTACTATAACAGTTCGAGTCATATTTCTTAATTATAATGAAAAGTATATCATTTGAAAAACAATAAAAATCACTTGCTTTGAATATATTTCAAAATTTTAAAGCATCTTCAACAAGATCTCCTCAGAAAATCAAAGATATTCTAAAATCCTTTCATTATTTATACTAAAACAGTCTAGGGTCAGGAATCGAACCTGAAAGGCAAGAGATGAGATGCTTGATCGTACCAACGCCCTAGATTAAACAAAATTCCAGGATAAAATATTAAATATAATGGAATTAACCCTATATCCCTAATTACTTTCTCTTATTTCTCGAGGAAAACTCCTGATAATCCGGCATGCCTTTAAGTGAATTGATTTCTTTAGGAGGTATCTGTTTATCACAAGGGCAGTAAATAATATAATTATCCTTCGAAAAGTTTTTCAAAATTTTATCAAAAATACATTCTTTGCAATGTAACTGGTTGCAGTTTAATTTTAAGTTTATTTTGATTTTGTGTACTTCACAAAAGGTTTCCCTTGTTTTCGACCCTTTCATGACCCCCGCGAGTTTTCCTAAATTTTTGTCTTCATTAAGAGCAAGTTCAAGACAATCCTTTACTTTCTTCGTAAAAAGTCCTTTCTCAATAATCAGCTCAACCATCAAGTCCACTAATTTTAAAAGACTTGGAAAATTGTCTAAATCTTGAAAAAATTCAATAGACAGTGTTTGAGGAAGAAATTGTTGACGATTAACAATCCCTACTGAGTCAGAATAACTTTCAAAGTCAATTAATTGAATATCATCGAAAGAAGTTGGATTTTCTGTCTGAATAATGTAAAAATGATCATTTGAGTAATAAGCATAACAAACAAAACTTTGAAATCCGAAGTTTTCCGCGACTAGATAATTTGTAGAGTTTGTGAAGATGTGGATGTAAATTTTGAAGTACTGAGATAACAATTCAAGTACTTTAACTTGATTTGATCTGAACAGCTCTTCATAGTTCACCTGGAAATGCTTGACTATGCAAAATGTCAAGTATTGGCCGAGGTCAATAATGGATTTTAACGATTCTTGGTATTTAGGATCAACGCAAGTGTTAAGCCAAAGTGCGGAGGTGCCTTTGTTTGGACTTTTTTTCAAGTTGTCTAAAATTTGCTCGTATAATTCAATTGAACGTTGAATATAAGAGAAGTAGTTGGTTTTTATTAGAGAGATTAAATCAATCAGCGACTTCTCAAATGTTGTGAAAAGTTCTGCATTTTCTTTACAACAAACATAGATTCTTAATAGGTTGAACCCGGTAAAAAACCAGAGGGAATAGTTGGGCTCGACTGTTGATGTTGTTCGCTTTAGACTTGGGTGCTTCTGGAGATTTATATCATGAGAGCAGGTTTGTAGCATTATAGTTAATTATTATCAAAATCTAAAGTTTAGGAAGACTGTAGGAATATTGATTAAGACCATTTTAATACATCCACAATAGGAATCTAATAAAGAGAAAGAAGTAGAAATTATTAGAAGATAATCAATTTCAATATTCGAAACAATTATCACTCTAAAATAGATTTTTTTCCTTGATTATTTAAAACAAATAAAAACTTTTCAAGTTCCAATCAATAAATTTCCAAAATTTCCAAATAGTCCAAAGTCCTATCTTTCCCTAAAACCTCCATTTCTCATAAGCCATTCAGTTTATATCGGTTTAATGGAAAGCATTTTCGCTAAGCCACCAGCGTCGACTTCTCATAATTACATCTACTTACTTCAAAAAAAAGAAATCCTCGGACAGAACTTCAAAGATCATTTTTCAAACATCCTCCCTTCCCCAGTTCACCTTTACACCTCAGGCAGAAACCACTTAAAAATCCCATCAACCAATCATCACTCTCCCAAAATCCAAGAATCTTTAAAAACCCAGATTTTTTTAGATTCCGAGCATCTTGTAAAAGACTTCTCTTACGAAAACGCTCGTTTAAAGCAAGAACTATCAAAAGAGCGACATTTAGGTGAAGACCTTCGTGAAAAGTTATCAATTCTCTGTGATTCAATTGAAGAAGAGCGTAAAAAGCATTTGAAATAGTCTTAGTCTAATTATCCTTAAAGTGAAGATCCATAAAGCCAGGACATCAACATTCGATGAGCTTCAGCGGGCTTGTCTTGAGGCACCATATGTCCCGCGCCTTTGACAGTGACAAGTCTAAGTCCCGAGTAAAGAACCGTGTACCCTGCGACCTGGTCATTCAAATACCACGACTTATAAGGTTCCATTATTTGCAAGTTCAAGTTGCGAATCCAGTTTCGTGTTCCGATGACTGGCACGGCTCCGTCAATATCTCCAGAGTAAATCAAAATATTAAGTCCTGCATTGATCAAATTCGGATAAGTGTAAAAAGACCCGTGGAAGAAGTCGTCTTGGTAGTCAAGATCTGCGCAGAAGTCCCAACTTGTCACTGAAGGGTCAATGTGAAAAGCTTTCTGCACTGTCGGGTTGTTCAGGTAACTTATCATTCCTTCCCACGCCACACAAGGAGGCACTTCTTTCAAAATCCCTGACCTGAGCAGAAAAGACATCCGCTTCTGATTCGCCATGTAAGTCTCGTATGTTGAAGGACCTGGGAAGCAAACTCCGTAAATGTTGTAAATATTCACATTCGGCACAATTGTATTGGAAATGTTGTTTACCACGTTCTGACAGGCGTCACTAGAAAAATCGTTGTAGTTGTCACAGTCTCTCTCAATTTCCGTGTTCCAGTAAGGTGAAAGCATTCCATGTGTCCAAAGCATTCTCATAAAAGCAGGAGTAGTGTCTACATTCCAATCAGTACAGCCATTTCCCACTGCAATGCCCTGAAGGTTAATCTGCGAGAAAGGAGCATAAGAATTATAATTCAATATCGACAAGGCCAAGGTAGGAACATAGATCCCTGCATAGCTTTCCCCACTGATGTAAAAAGGGTTATTCCTGTACTCGTAAAACCCTTTAAAAAACTGCAGAAGTGCCAAGACATTATCATGTGCAGTGATCTGGTCAGTTGTAAAGTTGTTTGAAGGGTCTCCTAAAACTGAAAAGCCAACTCCTGCAGGTGACTCGATGTAAAGGACTGAAGCGTTTGTGTTCCACGAATACGGGTTCTTCACTAGACTCAGGCCTTGGTCAACGAAGATGTAAGGACCGTGCTCGTAAAAAAGACCGTCCATCGAAGAACAGCCCGGCCCGCCGTTGAGCCAGAGAAGAACCGGGTCAGTCTCTGGATTGTTCTGACTTTCAACAAAGACGTAATGCAAAGACTTACCTTTCGAATTCGGAATGTCCAGGTAACCTGAATACATGTCAAACGGAGGCACTTCAGGAAAGTTAGGAAAAGTTACCATCTTGTCCTTCAAAACCACTCCGCATGCCAGACCAAGTAAAATAAACTTCACCAGCATATTTAATATGGCCTTTTTTTCCTTCGCCAGGTTTAACTGGATTGTTTGGGGGAGAAGGATTTTTAGGGAATTTTTTGGAATTTTTTGGAATTTTTTGGAATTTTAGAGTTTTGGGAAGAAGGATTCGGGTTTTTTTCGGTCAAGGGGTTTAAATCGTTTTAGGGTTTTTTTGGTTGGGTGGATTTTGATTAATTGAATGAATTGGTTATAGTTAAATATGGGATGCTTCCAATCGAAAAAAAATAAAGATAGTGTATCACCTGCTGGGAAAAGGAAAAACTCTGAGAAGGTTGAAAGGAATAGAAAAGAACTAGATGTTAGTTCGGAGTACTTGTTTATTATCAGAGAAGTAAGTGCGAATAACGAGGAATCCGCTTATCCTTCTCGAATACAGACTCATAAGCCACTATAACTATAAATAATAATAATCAATTTCAATGATTATTCCTTGAATGATTCAATCTTCTGATGACCATCTTCTCTTTCAATTCGAATCACTTTACACCCACAAAGAACTATTCAAACAAAGAACTATTCAAAAAAACACTAAAAACTCATTTAAAAGACTGGCCAATAGCCTGAAGTTTACCCCGAACACTCATCCTAATAGTATTCCTAATGGCTCTCCTCACCTCCTGCTTCACTTCCGGTTTAACCGCCGCTTTTTTAGCAGCAGCGATTCTCTGCATTTCTTCTTTTCCCTTCCTTATCGACATTTCATCAAGAGTCTTTTTGCAAGTATCAGCAAATCCAACAAATTTTTTAAAGAATTCTGAAACTTTAACAGTTTTATCCTCTCCATAAAATTCCAAACATCCTTCAAAGTTTTTCTTGACAAGGGCAACAGTTTGCATGATTTCTTGATATTTACTAGAATTAGCTTGAACAAAAGCATCGATAAACCTTCTGAATCTTTCAAAAGGTTTATCTTCAAACTTTTCACTTTGTTTTTGAGCCTTTTCAAGCAATGCGAAGCCTTTTGTCAAGTCAGCGAGTTTTGAGTCGAGGTCAGTCATTTCAAATCTGCAGGCTTCTCTGCAAGAATCAAATTCTGTCAAAAAGTTGAGTCCTGCCTTGTCAAGTGACTCAAGAATGAAATTAAGCAGAGGGGTCTTTGCCTTGTCGCAGCCTTTTACAGAACTCAGCAGGGCCAGGGTGTTAAGACTGAAACCTGAAGCGTTGCCTTTGTTGGTCCCGTGGTTCAGGTAGTTCCCGATACTTAGCACTAGGGCGATTAATTCTTTGAAACTTTCAGAGGTTTTAATGGTTTCGAGACCTGAGGAGATACTTGTAGCGATGTGGATTAATTCAGGAAGTTCAGTTGAAAAGTCAAGTTTGAACTTTATTACTTCTAAACGGATTTGAAATAAAGGGGTTCTTGCCCAGCACTCTACTAAAAATTGTTCACTGTACATCAGTTCTTCTCCTGTGCCTTTATATGATAATAGTTTTTCTAACTCGTCATCTTTAGGAGAAATTGATAAGATCTTTGTGATGTCCTCAGTTTTAAGCTTTCGGTCTTGCATCCTGTTTATAATTTTTATCAGTCTTGGATACTTGTACTCGAATCGAGATAAGACTATTCCTGAGTTGTTTGCTTTTTTCATGTCTGTTATGTATACTTGCACTTTTGCTGTGGGTTTCTCTGAAATGGTTTCTGTTTGAGGGACTTTCTTTTCACCGAATACTGAGATGAGACTCTTGAAATCGAATTTTGTGGAAGTTGAGACCCCGAGGTTCCAAAGAGTGTTTTTTAGCTTGTATTTTGGAATTACTTCCCAGAAAAGTTTTTTTGTGATTATGTCTTCTGGAGGCTTTAGTTGTGGAATTGCGGATATTTGAGCAGGAGGATTTGATCCTGCAGGACCTGCAGGACCTGGAGGTCGTGGAGGACCCGGAGGACCGGGAGGACCTGGAATGTTGCTTCTTTGGCCAGGGTTTGAACCACTTTGGCCAGGGGGGGGTGGCGGTGGAGGTCTTGAAGTCTGGCTTGGTAAGCCTGATGATGCTGTGCTCGATTGTCCAGGAGGAGGAGGAGGCGGGGGAGGTCGTGATCCATTTGCTTGTCCTGGAGGAGGCGGCGGAGGAGGTGCTGATAAATTATTATTTCCTTGTCCTGGAGGAGGCGGCGGAGGAGGTCGTGATAAATTTCCTTGTCCTGGAGGAGGAGGCGGAGGAGGTGTCGATACATTTCCTTGTCCTGGAGGAGGAGGTGGAGGAGGTCGTGATATATTTCCTTGCCCTGGAGGAGGCGGCGGGGGGGGTGCTGATAAATTATTATTTCCTTGTCCTGGAGGAGGCGGTGGAGGAGGTCGTGATATATTTCCTTGCCCTGGAGGAGGCGGCGGAGGAGGTCGTGATACATTCCCTTGTCCTGGAGGAGGCGGCGGAGGAGGCCGCGATATATTTCCTTGTCCTGGAGGGGGAGGAGGCGGATTAGGCAGAGATGAATTTAGATTTCCTTGCCCTGATCCTGGTGGCGGGGGAGGAGGTGGTCTTGATGCACCAAGATTTCCTTGTCCTGGTGGTGGAGGAGGAATAGCTGAAGATGATGGCGGTGGAGGAGGTGGGGGAGGCTTGGAAGCACTTTGGCCTGGAGGAGCTGGAGGTTTTAATTCTGTCTGTCCAGATATCTGAGAAATGCTTGTATTGCTTTGATTCGATGGAGGGGGAGGAGGAGGTGGAGCTCGTGATATAGTTTGTCCTGAAGGCTGAGAAGATATTGATGTGCTCTGGTTTGGCGGAGGAGGAGGAGGAGGTCTTGAAAGATTTTGTCCGATATTCTGAGAAGAGCCCGATGCTCCATTGTTAGGAGGCGGAGGTGGAGGTGGTCTTAAAATATTCTGTCCTGAACCAGCAGGTGGAGGAGGTTTCGAAGAAGTACTTAAAGGTAAATTCTGTGTATTAAAACTGTTCGATACAACCAAATTCGGCACACTATTAATTTTCCCTTCACCAACATCCGAATCACCATAAATCCTTCGAGTTGCATGAAAAAAAATATTTTCAAGATTTTCCACAACTAAATTTTTTCTCTGACATCCAACAGAAGCTCTAGGAAGTATTTTAACCGCCATGCTTTTTGTTTCTTTGACAACAGGTTTAACCCCACCAGAATGCAAGAGTTTTCCAATATCCTTGATATTAAATTCCATCATATTATCAGTTTTCTTATCTTCAACCTTATACATTTGCATAAGAGCAGCTTTTTGTTCAGAGTTTAAATTGCTTCTTCCTCTTCTTTTCGCCTCCAGTCCTTGTGAGAATTTTCTAGTTTTTTCTTTATTTTCATGTTTTTTCGGTTTAAAGTTAAGATTTTTCCAAGCTGAAAAAAGAATTTTAAAATACTGAATCTTTAAAATAGCTTTAATCCTGAGTTGTTTTTCAATTAAAATACTGTCTTTTTGCTCTTTCATGTAGCTGAAAAAGGTCTGCACCAATGAACTCGACCCGATTTTACTTGAAAGGTTTTCTCCAGTTTTACTGTAAAACCTAGATACAAGTGTTCTATCTGAAATCGTTTTGCGACCAACAACCGCATCTCTAAGACTAGGTCCTAAAGTAGTGCGAATTGATTTGGTATTATTTTCATTGAGAGCGTAAGAAGAGACTACCCCCGCCTGTCCTTCAAAAGTATTAATCGGTCCTTTTCCCTCTACAATGCTTTCAACAGTCCATATTTTCAGATCCTCGAAGCCAGTTCTTTTCGAAAAAGAAATCAAAGCTGATAGTGACTTAAACATAATCCTTGCAGCACATTCTTTAACTAATGTAATATGAGCGTCTGCGCATTGTTCGATGAGGTCTTCATGAACCTTTGCATAAACTTCTTCGTATTCATCAGGAATGTCGTCCATAACTTGACTGTCCTCGTCTTCGATGTCTTCATTTTCCTCTGCGACACCATCGAACATTACTCCAAACTTTTTAGCAATTGACTGGTTTATAGTCATCCGAACGTTCCTCAGATGTGACTGCCTCGACTCCTCAAATTCGATGATTTCCTCAACTTTATGAAACCATTTCCCTAAAAAATTTCTTAAATGAGCCTCGTTTTTACTCCTGAAGACTCTTAAGGCATTTCTAAGTCCTGCTTTTTTGTTAACCGAGAAGTCATTTTCAACCATCATTCGAGTTTCTCTATGTTTTTCAATGGACCTCTTCGAGATTTCAGTTTTTTTTAGTAAATCTTGACTTTTTGCTAGTTTTTTCTCTAGTCTCTTGACTTTTTTCTCTTTACGTGCATGATCTCGGTAAAGTTTGTTGTAGGCTTCTTGATATGCCTGGAGTTCCTGCTGTATTTGTGTGAGACTTTCCATAATAATTACTATTCAAATTTCAAATCATCTCCTGTGGAAGTACTAAAGTTTTTTCCCATCACATAAGCTTGAAGGTCGAAGTAATTTTCAAGAAAATCGGTAAACCACTTTTCTTTATTGTAGCCTGCTTTCAAAAAGTCAGTGATTACCAGCCAGGAGTCCTTTGTTTTCATGTAGATCACTTTGTCTAGAGACTTGTAGAATTTCTTAGACTTTTGTTTACCGATACCTGGATAAATCAGCCAAATACTGCCAGGGACTGCGGAAGGGTAGTGGCTTTTTAGGTATTCTAACTCTTCTTGACTTGCCTTTCGCATTCCTTTGATTACGACTCGGTCTTTGTCGAAGATGTAGTAAGGGTTCTGGCTTGTACCGTATGTTCCTCGGAATCGGTTGAATATCTCTGAATGGTCTTCAATGCCGAGCTTATAGAATGATGATGGAAGTTTAAATGCGTTTGAAGATTTGGAATCGTCTTGATCCTCGGCTTTGAGAAGGTATTGGGAGTAGTTTTTTATTATCTCGGGTAAATGGATGCTTCCTAGAGTTGCTAGCTTTACAGATAAACTTGCGTAGGTCTCGTTTTGGATGGAATCTGGATGTTCAACCCGTTTTAAAATCATTCCCTTATCAAACTTATCAGGATCAATAGTAATAACAGAGATCCCCGTCCTTTCATCATTGTTATACAGCGCATACTGTATAGGAGAAGACCCTCTATACTTAGGAAGTAAAGAAGGATGAAAATTTAAACTCCTGTCACAAAATTCAATTAAATTTCTCGGAATCAAATATCCAAAAGAAGCCGAAACCAAAAAATCAAATCTTTCCTTCCAAATTTCACTATCCTCTGCCAAAATCTTCCATTCCTTCATGCTACCTTTCGACTCCACATAACATTTAATCCCTTTTGTTTTCGCCAGGACTCCTGGAGGACTATTCTCAGAAGTAGTAATCACTTCAAAGTTAAACTCCTTCAAATCTTCCAACATTCCATTCAAGCAAATCTGAGAAATTTGGTCACTTCCTAAAAAAAGAAGTCTTTTTGAAAACATTCTTGAAACCAAGATCATGCAACTTTTGAAATGAAATTATTAGTAATGATTGACCATGATTTCTATTAATAATTATGGGATGCTGTAAGTCAAGCATTCTTGATGGCCAAAAAAGGTTCATTACAAGTGAATTCAACTTGAAGGATAGTTTCATTGGAGCTGGGTATAACTCGATTGGCACTCGAAAAAAGTCGATAAAAATCACGACAAGGCAAAAAGTTGAAGTAAAGTCAGGTCATTTATTTCAATATTATGAAATTGGAGATGTTTTAGGCGAGGGCGGTTTCGGATGTGTGAGAAAAGGCATTCAACTTACCACTGGACATGAAGTTGCTATAAAAACTATTTTAAAGACACAAGTTCGTAGGACTGACGATACCAATGCGATTATGGAAGTTGAGATATTAAGAAAACTTGACCATCCGAACATTGTAAAAATTCTTGAAGTGATAGAAGATACTAGAAACTATCACATAATCACTGAACTATGCACTGGAGGAGAGCTCTTCGGAAAACTTGTCACTTTAAAGTCACTTTCAGAAAGCACGGTTTCAAGGTACATGAATCAACTGATCTCAGCACTTTCCTTTTGCCATGAACATCATGTTCTTCACAGAGACTTAAAACCAGAAAATCTTCTTCTTCAAAACGACTCTGAAGACTCTCCAATAAAAATCATTGATTTTGGAGTATCAGGTCTAAACCAAACAACTGATATTTCAAGTATTCCTCAAATGACAAGCATTTTTTACACTGCTCCTGAACAGTTCTCAGGTCTTTGCACTGAAAAAAGTGATATGTGGAGTCTTGGAATAATTATTTACATTATGCTTTCTGGGTACCTTCCTTTTAAAGGTAAAACTGATGAACAAATGGAAACAAATATAAAAAACACTGAATTAACTTTCAATTCTCCAGAATGGGAAAAAATTTCAGAGGAAGGTAAAAATTTTATCTCTTGTCTGTTAGAAAAAGACCCAGTTAAGCGTTATTCAGCGAAAGAAGCCTTTAAACATAACTGGATCATGAACGGTCACAGTCAATACCTCTTCACAAGGACAGTTTCTGAGCTGGGCATAAAAAACCTGATGAAGTTTCGATATCACATGAAACTCAGACAGGCCATCCTTGAGTTCATCGTCAGTCACTTGACCCATAACAAAGAAATTCATGAACTTCAACAAGCTTTCATCGCGATGGACTTCAACGGCGACGGGAAACTGAATGTTGAGGAAATGGGAGTCGCTTGCATGATTTTGAATTACACGAAAGAACAGTTTGAAGAAATTTTAAATGAATGTGATGCGAATATGAATGGATGCATTGATTATACGGAATTTTTAACTGCTGCATCGAATTGGAAGAAGATTTTAAATAAACAGAAACTTAAAGCCTCGTTTGAGGCTTTTGATGCTGATAAAAATGGAATGATTAGCGTTTTTGAACTTAAGGAGGCTTTGAAAAATGATCATATTGTTGAGGATGAGATTTGGTTTGAAATATTTGAGGAAGTTGATGTTAATAAGGATGGAATGATTGATATGGAAGAGTTCGAAGCTGCTGTGTTGTTAAAAGGAATTTCTTGGTAAAATATTTTTGAGTTATAATGATTGATGTAGGTTAATTTAAGATGTTTATATTATGAAAAAGAGGCTTAATCTTGAGATTGAAGTGAAAAATAAGAAAACTTTACCTGCTATTAAAAAGTCGCAAAGCATTTACGCCTCTCCAACCCACGTACCAAAGCTCCAATACTCTCCAAACTTACTATCCCCAGAAAGAACCGACCCAAAAGAAAAAATTTCAGATCGTTCCGATGATCTATTAATTCGAAAACTAGACGAAAACACAAGAAAAACAATGAAACACAGCAGCATGTCAACTCCATCCTATTCTCTCCAAAAAAAACCCGACCAGCCAGTTCATTTCGACCTAAACAAGCGTCTAACAGAAGAAGAACTGAAACTAAAACCTGAAAATTCCGACTACTTGACAGAAACAATCAGTTCAAGTAATAAAAAATCCGAAATCGATCTAAAAAGAGACCTTTCAAAAAGAAACAAATACAAAGACTTCGAAATTTTCACATCTCGACAAAAAAACTCAGAACTCATGTCTTACATCGACTCTCTTCTAGAAGAAATAAACGACTTCAAACAATCAAATAAAATTTTACAAGAAAACTTCTCAAAAGTCACTCAAAATTTAAGAGATTCAGAACTTGCTTTAAAAGCAAGTCAAGAAATGCAAAAACTCACTGAGGCAAAATTTTTTCAAAGTCAAACTGAAGTCGCTTTCAAACAAGCAGAAATCGCAGAAATGCAGGATATGGTGAAAAGAACTGAAGACAAACGAAAAGTCGCAAATGAGCAGATGTCTACTGTTGAATCGAAACTTTCGACTTTCCAGAAGCAAATCGTCAGGTACCATAAAACAAACGTCGAGCTTCAAAAGGACCTGAAAGATTTAAATGAAAGTCTTAAGTGTAAAGATGATTTAATTGAAAAACTTTATTGTCAAATCACTGAACTGGAAAATCAAAACGAGGCAGTTAAAAGTCAGACAGCGAAGGACCTTCTTGAGGCAGAGAAGACCAGAGGTCTTCTTCAAGAAGAAATTGAACAAATGGCGCATAGACTTCAAGAAGTTGAAAAAGATAATAAAAAATGTGCTGAAAATGTGATTGAAATGCAAGAAACACTTAAAAAATCGAAACCGAGTATTATCTTTAAAAGATCGGAATCGCTTATTGACTCGAAGTATTTAAATGAACTTACTCAAGAAGAAGTCTCCAGGTGGCATTCAAGGTGCTTCAACTTAGAACAAGAACTCGCACTTTACAAGGAACAACTTGAAAAAGTGCAGAAAAATGAAAGTTATTTTAAAGGACAAGTAGAACTTAAGAACCAAATCATTGAAAAAATGGAATTTATCATAAAAAATCAGGAAAATTTGAAAAATGATGAAAAAATCAACAAATCTCAACATTTTTTTGATTCTGAAGAACTTTATCGTGCTGAAGTGATTTTAGGAAGAGCGAAGACAGTTGAAGAGAATTTTAAATGTGGAAATTGCTTCAAATTTTCGAAAAATAATAAAATCTGTGTACCTTGCGGTCATCTGATTTGTGAAGAGTGTCAAGAAGAATGTTCAACTTTATGTGGAAAATGTGCGGAAAAGATAGAAAAAATGATTATTTTTGAAAATTTAGAAAGACTTTCTGAGTTTTTTTTAAGTCATGTGGAAAGTTTGCAGAGTTTGCGAGATCTTCTAAAGGCTTCTGTTTAGAAGGCTTTTTTAGTTAAAGATTATAAATGGCGGGAAGAGAACAAGAAGTGAATGAACTTAGAGAAGAGTACATTAAAAAAGGATGCGATATCGATCAAATAGATAACGATATCCGTGCATGGGAAATAAACAAATCTTCTTTAGGTAAACTTAGAGCTATTCTTGATAAACTGAATCGAGAAACCAAAAAAAACTATTCAATTCCTGTAGCTTCTCAAGAAACTCCCTTCATTCCAACACTCAAGACTACTTATTCAAACTCTCAAAACCTTAACGAATCTTATGAAGACATCTCTCTCAAAATCAAGAATAACTTGACTCTAACTAATCAAACATTTTTCTTAGAAGATCAAGAGATGATTGAATTACAACTAGAACAACACAGAGAAGAACTTCATCGATTTTTTAAAGAAAATTATCAATTTGCAGAATACACAGGCAATGAAACACCTGATCAAGACATTTGGGTTGTTGGAAGAGTTGAACTTCGAGATGACGATGATGATGATGAGTACTTTTTAGTTACGAAAATAGAAACTTATCGACTATCACTCAACGAAATCAGCGATTTTGCGATTTTTCCTGGACAAGTGATTTTAGTTGGAGGTAGAATTCAAAACGCTGACATAATAGTTAAAAATATCATCACTGATCCACGAAAAGATCTAAGAATTCCAGTAAATTTAACTTCAAAGCTAAAAATCGCAGTTTTTTCAGGTCCTTTTACAGATTCAAGTCTTGACTTCAATCATTTTTTTACAACAGTTTCACAAGTCTCAAAACAAGTGAACTTGATAATAATAGTCGGTCCGATTGTTGACTGTGAAAATGAAAAAATCAAGAGTTTTTCATTCAAAGCTCCAAATAGCAATATTGAGAACTGTACATACGAGCAGCTTTTAGACACAGTACTTCGAGCATTGAATTCAATAAAATCATGCAAGATCTTAATAGTGCCACATGAAAGAGAGACTTGTCACTTGTTCCCTTTACCGATGCCTGAACTGAGAACTTGTTATGCATCGCAAGTGGAAAACAGTATCTTTCCAGAAAACCTTCTCACTTGTCAAGCCCCGGGTTTCATTGAAGTAAATGGTCTTAATATTCATATTGTTCCTTTCGACATTGTACGTGAAATCAGTAACTTGTTGAATTTAAAACCACAATATGGGAAAAATAAAATTCAAATAGCGATGAACCAATTAATCCAACAAGGAACTTACTTACCCGTGATTCCTAATAACTTGCCTGTTGAATACACGAAATTTATGCATTTTTGCCCTGAAAGCCTTCCGAATATTTTAATACTCAACTCTGAACTATCTGTAAAATTTAATTCTATCCCCGGAGTAACTTGTGTAAAGATGATTGATTATTATGATAAAAAAAATATTGGAAATTATTCAGTGATCACTTCAGTGCCCGGCGAAAATGAGTTGTTAGTGAGTCTTAAAGAATTCAGAGCTTAATTAAAGTTTAGCATATTTAAGTCTATTTCTTCTGTTTTCCCTCTGGTGAAGGGCTTCGATGTGCGAGTTCTCTGACGATTTCAAGGTCGCTGTTTAGCTGTTTTTCACTGTCAAATCTGATTTTTTTTAGTTCTTTGTTGTCTAGACTCGCGATGATCTTCTGCAGGTTTTTTTTCTCTGCTTTTAAAGTCGCTGCTTTGTTGATGTCTTTAATAGTCCTGCTAATGAGCTGCATCCTTTCCTTTAGTCTTCTTGGAGGGTTCTTCACATCAGTTTTTTGCAAGATTTTTCCAGTCCACTCAATGATTTTGTTATGAACTCCTTTGATTCTCATGAGTTTCTCATGAGTTTCAGTCATAAGTTTATTTTTTTCAATGATATCTTTACAAAGTGAATCTTTTCCAATGATCTGTGTTTTCATTTTTTCAGTTTTTTTTAGTTTTTTCTCGATTTCATCGATTTTTTTCTGAGTGAAGTGAATATTTCCATGCACATCATCAACGATTTTTCTTAAATCATTATAAGCGATTTCAGATGTGAGAAACTTTGTGATCATTTCATTGGTATCGTTGATACTAGAGTTTTTTCTTACTTTTTCAAAAGCTTCTTCGATATACGCTTGCCTTTTCATGTCATAATCAAGAGTTTTTCCCATAGTTGAAAAGTAAAACCTCATCAACATGACATCTTCCCTCATCTGAGTGGCTTCAAGTTCCCTATCTTCATTCGCAGCTCTTTCAGCGATTTCGATTTGTCTTTTAAACCTTTCCTCTCTTTTTGAATTGTTGGTGTCTTTTTTCTCAACATCTTCTTTAATCATTTTTAAGTCCTTTTCCTTGTTTCTAGTTTCTGTTTTAACAAAGCTTTCCAAAACATCTAAAGCTTGTTTTGCTTTGATTTTCGCTTCTAATTGCTTTCTTTTCACTTGCTGCTCTTCTTGCAAAATCAAGTCGCTTTGTTTTGCTGACTTTTTTACCTGGACTTCGTTGATTTCTTGACGAAGCTTGTGGACTTTCATTCTTTCGATTATGTGATGGTAAACTTTACGAGTCTCTAAAGCGTCTGACTGTTTTTTTAAAGTTTCTTGAATGCTTGTTTCTAGTTTTTCAGCTTCTTTTCGAAGTTTCTCGAAGCGAAAACGAGTTTTGCTTTCTTCTTGTTTGAAGTTTTCGAACTCTTTTTGTAAGTTGCTCAGATTGCGCTCGTGGAAAAAGTTGGAACCTCGGTTTACGTCGTGGCGCTTTCGGAGAGTAGAGAGCTCAGCGGAAAGCTCTGGAAGGTCTTCTTGATTTGATACTTTTTGTGCATGGGTTGTAGTGGAGCACCGAAGATTCAAAAAGTTCTCAGGCTTTGAGCACAAAATATACGAATGAAGACGCTTGTTTTCCTTAAGTGACGGGCAAGGATCTGCAGTTGAAATAGACTTTCTTTTCCACCTGGCAGTTGCATGTTTTGAGAAGGATTCAATATCAACTTCTGTTTGAAACATAGAGTATTTAAAGATTAGAATATTGAAAATGATGGATAATCAAATTTCCTCAAATCCCTTCAAATAATTTATATTTATTCAAAAAAATTCAATTCTTGAAATTTTGAGTTTTTTATTCCTTCCTATCAATATTCATTCCCACACCTCAACCATTTTAGCTCTTCCAATCAGTTAATAATTCAAACGGATGGAAAGCAAAGGAACAAGGATAGGAGTTGTCGTACGAGTACGACCTTTACTTAGTAAAGAAGTTAAAATTGGCCAGGGCAATACAAAAATTGATGTTTCTCCTGAAGATAAAACAATTTCGTAATTGAAATTCAGGTTGCATTATGGGGACTCGAAACAAAAACGTTCGTTTGAGTTTGATGAGGTATTTGATGAAGCGGTTTCTCAGGATTCCTTGTTTTCAAAATTGAAACTGGACAGCCTGATAAAAAAAGTGCTTGAAGGCTTCAACGCCACAATCTTTGCCTACGGCCCAACAGGTTCAGGTAAAACTTTCACAATGGAAGGTTTTGACTTCGACCGTAACTTAAAGCCAGTGGCAAAGGTAAACTCTAAATAGGACGATTCAGGAGTAGGTCTAATCCCTCGAATAGTAAAGTCTTTATTTGAAGAAATCAAAAAATCTCCTAAAAACGTGGAGTACACAGTTTATTGCACCTACCTTCAGATATACAAAGAATGCATTTATGACCTCCTTAATCCTGCCCAACTCAAACCTCCGGGGTTGAAACTTCGATGGAATCAAATGGAAGAGTTTTTTGTGGAAAACCTTTCAGTTCATCCTTGTTATTCTGCTAAAGAGGTCCTTGGGTGCTACTCTTATGGTGTTAAGAATAAAGTTGTTGCTTCTCATAATGCTAATTTGCAGTCATCTAGGTCTCATTGCATATTCACTTTAGCTGTTGATGCTTTGGATAAGGAAAGTGGAAGTATTCTTACCTCGAAATTACAACTTGTGGATCTTGCTGGTAGTGAAAAAGTTGCTCAGACTGGAAATGAAGGGCTTGCGCTGAAGGAAAGTATTGAGATTAATAAAGCTCTTTTTACACTTCGGCAGGTGATCTCAACTTTAGCCGGTCTCAAAGAGCAAGACAATACATTCGTTCCATATCGTGACTCAAAGTTAACAAGTCTTCTAAAACAAAGCATAGGAGGTAACAGTTTCTGCCTAATGATTGCCTGCATAGCCCCAGTTGACGCTTTCTTCGAAGACAACCTAAGCACCTTGGCCTACGCAACAAAAGCATCATGCATATCAAACGAGCCAGTGAAAAACGTTGACCCTAAAAGCAAAGTAATAAAAGACTTAAAAAAGCAAGTAAAACGTTTAACCTCAGAACTAAAACTAGCAAACGAGCAAATCGCGATTTTAAGTGAAATCCCTGAAAAAAAATCAGGAAAAGACCTAAAAAGTCTTCGAATCAAGCATTTTGACTCAGTCCCTGACTCTTACAAACTTCTCACTCCTCAACACAAGGCGGATTCAGAGTTCTCAGAGTTCATGTACAGTCCAGAGATCCTCAGCGAAAAGCTTTACGACAGCGTAAAACTCATCCGGGACTTGATGAATTCAAATAAAAAACTTAAAGAAATGTTCAATAGTCTCAGTCAAGCTAAAAAACAACTCGAAATGGAAAACGCTCAGTTACAGTCCGAAGTCCAAGACTTGCAGGAAAAACTGGAAATGGTTGAAAATTTGGAATTTAATAAATCTGATGAAAAACTTCTTCATGATGTTTGGAATCTTCAAAAGGAAAAAGAACAGCTTATGTTAAAAGTAGCTCAACTTGAAAGGGAAAATAAAAGTCAAGGTTTTTTTGTACCTGGGAAAAGTGAATGGCCTTGGAAAAGTAAAAGAACTGTTATGAGAAATAAGAAACAGGCAGAAGCTTCAAGGCCTTTAAGCCTTGTCACGAATCATAGAGTCGAAAGGACTACTCCAAAGGTGAGTTTTCGTCCTTCTTCACAAGATTCTTCAATAGATCTTAGCAAGCAAGACGCGATCAGTGCTTTGACTCAATTTCTCACGAGGGATAAAGGTAATTGATATATTTTCAATAGTTAATAAACACTTACCAATTAAATATCTAAATATTTGGATCTTTTTTCTCTGATAACGTCGAAGATTTCGCAACGAATCCTGTATTATGAAAGCTTCTCGGCATGAAAATCCCAGACCTTGACTGTTTACTTGAAAAACTTGAATTTTCCTTATTTTCTTGAACAGGGGTGAAAAACTGGATAATGACTTCAGTTTCAACTCCTGCAAGTGGCGGTTTAATCCTAGAACTCTTGATGATTGAGACTGGGGTGCATGCCGATGCAGGTGTGGGAAGAGGTTTATCGTTAAATTTCAAATCCATTTATAGGGGGTATTTTACATTATTTGCTATTGCGAACAGCGAACTGGGCGGTATCTAGATTAAAATTCATATGCAAGTACTTGATATACTCCTTATCCAACTCAATATCTGAGACCTTTTCAATGAGACTTCTCCAATTGAACTTCTCTTTCCCGTCATTCAAAGCATTGACAAACTGTTTCCATTCCTTTTGTGACTTATGGCAGATCTTCAAAGGTGCCAACAATTCGATAGGGTCTCTAGCTTTCAGAAGACGCTTCTCAAGACACCTGAGGAGCACAATGACCATCCGATAGAAAAAAATCCATCCTTCATGAAAGAACCCTTCAAGGACATTAAACATCTCAGTGACCGGAACAACACTTCCAAACAAAGTAAAGCACCATTCAGCTGCATACATCTCAACAGTGATTCTATGATTGGCGAACTGTAAATGCAAATCAGACAAGAACTCTAAAGTCAACAAATGAATAATTTGACAGTGTTTTGATAGCCCTGGCAACTGAGGCAAGTACGAGTCTCTTAACTCGAAGTCTTCCATCAAAGCCACGAAGAGCCAAAAGGCGTCAACTTCTGAAGCGTGCCAAAGTAAAGCGCCTGCTATGAAGTTCATTCCTTGAACGTAACCCAGGTTGGAGTCGTACTTGCTGAAGGCCATTAAGACACGCCTCAAGGCTTTGTAGCCTGGAAAAGACTCTGAAAAATAAGGCTCGTCTGGGTAGGTCCGGTGAAGGTCCAGCTCGACTTGACGGATGCTGTCTGAATATTGCTTTGTTTCTAAGGCACTTCGACAAAGGTTCTCGTAAACTTCTGAACCGTTTCGAGGAGGAAGACAGTGAGTTAACCATTCTTGAGCTCGGTAACAGGATAAGGATGATGGACGATTTGTCAGCATCATAAAACCTCTTTGGAGTAAACCTTTGTTGTCTAAGTCGCAGGAACATTGGATGGAATGACGAGTGTCTTCTGCATCTTCTGAAGGTTTGGTTGAGTCTTCTTCTAGTTTTGAGGTGATGCTCATGTATGTTTATTATTAAACTTAGAACATCTAACATAAATTCAGGTCTTTTCCTTATTTTCAAGTTGATTTAAAAAAATTACTTACTAGTCATGAATGGACAGATAATTACTCATGGAAACCTATACACTACCACTTCTAAATCAAAGAGAAAACCAAAACAGCTGTTCCAGGTTCTTCAATTGGCTCTTTTGCTGCAATCGTCGAATGGTAACCAACAAATAGTCCAGCAATATTTGGAAGAGGTGGCAAATCTGGGATAAAATCCGTGAAAAGCTAGCAAAAAAGGTAAAGTTCGATAAATGTTACCTTCTGTTACTTGACATTTACAGTCATCGTCTCGACAGTCTTGACTTTGAAAGCTGTTCTCTTGAGTTCGACGCGTCGTTGAAGACTCGAGATGATCTCGAATTTTACATTCCTCAGCTTTGGTAAAAAAAAAACAGCAATTTTTTAATACATGGCGAAGAAGAAGAAGCCCGACAACTGAAGACTGCTATTTTACAAGCTTGTCAGCAAAGTTTTTATTTCAGTCATCGGGTCATCTGGTTCATGCATAGTCAACTGGATAACTATTTTGTTTTGAATGTTTGTTCTGAGATTATTGAAGAAATTTGTAAGATTTCAAGTGGAAAATACGAAATTTGTTTGAAAAACTCAGAAAAAATTGAAAATGCTTTAAAGGCTCGAGTGGATGATTTGAATAAAGAGTCGACACTTTTAGCAGTGAAGAAGTATCGGGAAGGAAAATTAGAAGGATGTATTTATTCAGAGTGGATTCCTTTAAGTCCTTTTAGAAATGGAGTCGACCCTTTTTACTCGACTCTTGCATTTTTTAACTCGCTTTATGATATTTCATGTGGCTTGGATAACTGCAAAAATAAGCTGGAGTACCTGAAAAACTCACTTGATGGTCTTAACTCACTTTTACCTGCTGCAGTTTATATCCCGTTCACATCTCATAACCTTCGGGAATACTCCTTGCTTCATGTTCGTGCCTCAGAAACTTTGGTTTACTCGACTAAAGGCAAGACTCCCTTTCGCTTGACTTTCGAGTTGTTCTGTCCTCATGAAGAGCTAAGAGGAACGTTGGAGGACTGGAAGGACTACTCAAAAGATCAAAAAGACCAAAAAGACCAAAAAGACCAAAAAGACCAAAAAGACCAAAAAGACCAAAAAGACCAAAAAGACCAAAAAGATCAAAAAGACCAAAAAGAAACTTCAAAAATCAAAGAAAAAAACTATCGAAAAGACTCAAATATTTCAATCGGGTCTCTAGACATCTACACAGCTGACCTAATCTCAGCTCAAGAATATCTAACAGACTTTATAAAAATTCCAGATGAAGAGACCCAAAAGAGTTACTCAGTCCTCAGCGACCGTTTCAGTGTAGTCTACGGGACCGAAACTTATGAAACTTCAAAAAACTTCATATACGAGAACTTCGAGTCTCAAGAAGCCCGAGTGAAAAACTCAAGTCCCTACGGCAACCTGCTGACCTGGAAGATGGTAAACGTGATAGTCAAGACTGGAGACGATTTGCGTCAAGAGCAGCTTGCGGTTCAACTGATGACATATTTCACTCAGATCTTCCAAGAGAAAAAGCTTAGTCTCTGGTTATATCCTTATGAAATTGTAGCAACTCACAAGAAAAGCGGGATAATTGAATGTGTTTCAAATGCGGTTTCGATAGACTACTTAAAAAAAAACCTTCCTAGTGACAAGAATAGTCTCAAGGACTACTTTTTGCTTAACTTTGGACAAACAAGTTCAAAACAGTTTAAACGTGCACAGCAGGAGTTCATGAAAAGCTTGGCTGGATATTGCCTTGCCTGCCTTATTTTGAATTTGAAAGATAGACATAATGGAAATATCTTGATTGATACACAAGGACATATCATTCATATCGACTTTGGCTTCATGCTCAGTAACTCTCCTGGAGGAAACTTTAATTTTGAGTCAGCTCCTTTTAAATTGACTGAGGAATTTGAACAGGTCTTAGGAGGAAGACACAGCATCTTGTTTAATAAATTTCGAGCGCTTTGTGTTAAAGGATTTCTTGCACTTTCTAGTCGCGCTGAACAGATCACTTTGATGGTGGAAATGCTTAGGAATGAAAGTCATGAAAGACTTCCGTGCTTCGTCGCAGGCGACTCAGCGATTGAAGGACTTCGCAGTAGGCTGTTGCCCTTCAGAGAGATGTCAAAAGCGCGCTGCAAAAAGTACATAAACGAGCTAATCGATACAAGTTTAGACCACTGGTCGACACGCTGGTATGACAGGGTGCAGTACTTCTTCCAGGGTATTCTTTATTAAATGCTAGAAGTATAAAAATGAACCTTCTTTTTACCTTCCGCCCAGATGCCAAAAATGAAAAAAACTTATCCACAAGTCGATACGGTCTGCCTTCAGGCAACAAGGTTTCCCTTGACCTAATTTCCAAGAATTTTTCCTCAAAAAGACTTCCTCCCATTCCAAGTTCTCTTACAAGCAGCAAAAGCGAAAAAGTCTTTCTTTCCTCACAAGCTGAAAGAATCAATTTAAAAAGTGACTCTCAAGCCTCTCGTGTTAAAATCACTGAGAACTGTCGCGAATCCAGTTATTTTTCAAAGGCACTCTCAGGCAATCAAGGGAAAAGAAACAGGTTCTACTTGGACCAAGAAGAACTTGAACCTAAAACTCCTACTTTTCAGCCCGAATATGAAAAAATTGAAGATTTGAAGAATTTGAATAAGAAAATCGAGCAGGAATATAAAATTTCATCGAAAAAGGGAAAAATTGGGTCATTTTCAAGTGTTGCTAGTCAGGGAAGCTCGAGTGGCTTGGGAAGAGTTGAGAGTTTGGGAAGATTTGACAAAGTAAATGAAATGAACTCTAAAAATTCTGTGGTTTCTTCTATTCTTAATGATTTTCCCTTTTTTACCTCGCCGAATAAAGACTTTGGGCATGCGAATCCGGTTGAGTTTTTAACTGAAAGGAGGGAAAATGCTTCGAAAAAGCAACAGGCTGATAAAATGCTTTCGAAAATTCTGCAACCTGTTCGTCAGAGTAGACCTAAGATTACTACAAGAACTAAAAGAGAAAGGCCTAGAATCACGGAATCTTCAGGGTCACTGCCGCAGGGAGTGTTTACCATTAAGCACCTTTGAAATACTTAACTATTAAGAAACTATCACTTGTTTAACACCAAACTGATTCAAGTCAAGACTAAACGACTTGGAAGTATTTTCAGCTGAAATAAAAGTGGCTCCTAAGATATTATCAGAGTTGCAGAAAAATTCTTCCTTATGAGTAATAATGATGCATTGAGACTTGAGTTCACTCATATGTATCAAGTAATGAAGAAGCAACTGGCAGTTATCAAAGTCCAAAAAAGCGTCAACTTCATCCATGATATAAAAAGGTGAAGGCATAGCAGAGTGTATCGCAAACAGCAAAGAAAGAGCAGCAATAGTTTTTTCCCCTCCTGAAAGTTGATCCATTTCATACATGCAACGTTTTCCTGGAGGTGTCGGGGAATAAATGACTCCTCCATTGTAAGGCTCTTCATGGTTATCAAGGTACAACTGTGCATTACCTCCATAATAAGTGTTTTTCTCACTTTTCGTCATATCCTTGTAAATCGTTCCAATATTTTGAGCAACGATATCAAAAACTTGCATAAACTGCGAACGTCTTTTTTCCTTTACCTGCAAAAAGTGAGCTTTGGCGTCTTTCGTCATTTTGTCGTAATTTTCTAAACCTTTATGAGCCTCTTCAAGACGTTTCTCGATTTCTTTTAATTTTTCTTCTTGAAAGACGCATTTTGTATTCGCTGCTAAATTTTCTAGATTTTTTGATTCTTTTTCAATGTTTCTGGAAATTTCTTCAGATTCTCTCTCGATTTCAGTGATTGATAAAGTGAAATAACGACGGTCAAGACGTGAAAAGTCAATATCTTTATTACCCTTTTTAAGAAGATTTGAAAGTTCCACGTTTTTCACGAGAAGTTCTTCGATTTTCTGGTCTTTTTGGTGCTTAAGGTGTTCGAAGTCGCGATCTTCATTAGCGAATTCTTTTTCTGCCTTGCTGCAAAGTTTTGAGCAGTTTTCGAAGGCTTTGCTGAGATTTTCGTGTTCTTGTCGGTGTTGAGCGACTTGTTCTTTCAAGAGGTTTTCTTGGTCTTTTAGTTGTTTTGAGAGGTTTAAAAGGCCTTCGAAGTCTTTTGAGTAGCTTTTTTGCTTGTTTTTTAACTTTTCTAACTCGACCAGGTCTCTTTGAATGGAACTTTCGATGTTTTCAATGTTTTTTTCAATACTTTTCAGGTTTATCGACCCTAAAGCCCAGGCTGTGGTCGCAGCTTCTTTTTTAAGCAGTGAAATCGTTTCTTGAATTTTGTTCTCTTGTTCAAGGTTCCTTCCTTCAAGAGCTTGAATGGAAACAACACCCAGTTCTGCGCAAAAGTTCCCGAAACACTCTTGTTCGACTTTTTTTAAACTTGAGGCTTTTAAATCGATTGATTGTTTTAGTTTTTTTAAGTTTTCTGAAGAAATTCGGTGGTTTGATTCGAGGACTGATAGGGATTGCTTTAGTTGCTTGCTTTCTGAATGCTTTTGGTCAAGTGATCGGGTTATTAATAAAATTTCTGTGTTTAGGTGGGTTAAGAGTTTTGTGGAATCTTCGATGTTTTTCTTGATTAAATGAACACTGTTCTCGCCTCTTGTTAGGTTGTGGAGTTTGGTGAGTTCTGATCTTAGGTCTTCTACTTCTTTTTCAGCAATAGCTTTTTTTTGCGAGACTTTTTCATGTCGTCTTTTTTTAGGTGCCGACGAAATCATTCCACTTTTGATACAAACCCCATCTAAAGTAATAACCCTTTTAATCCCATTGACATTCCTCAATTTCTTCGCCGATTCCATAGCACTAGCAAGTGCCTTATCTCCAGCGAACAAATTCATTGCTTTTTCCAGTCCAAAGTCTTTACTAAAATTAAGAACATCCAAAAGTAGCCATCCATGTTCCTTGACATTTTGTCTCAAAGTTTCACTTTTATGAGTTTCAGGCAAGTTTTCAAGAATAATAATTTCTTTAGTACATTCCGCATCTTTCAATTTCTGAACAACGAAATTTGCAGTTTCATAAGTATCAACAACGATGTAGTCCAAAACGCCGCTTAACCCAACTTGCATGGCGAGGTCGAATTTCGGGTTGGCTGGAGTGACAAGGTCAGAAAGTTTTCCTTTAACACCCTTGTTAGTCCTGACAAGATCATCGATTAAAGCCCTTTCTTTGTCATGGTAAGACCTGTGGTCCTCATCAACTTTAAACTCTCTAATTTTCATGTCAAGGGCAAAAATCCTGCTGGTTAAATCATCTTCTTTATTCTTCAACTCCTGGAATTCCAAATTAAAAGACTTGAGTTCTTCTATCTTCGCCTTTTGGAAACTCTCAGTTTTTTTCTTTTCTTCTGTTTTTTTCGTAAGGTTTTTCTGGAGATCTTCAAGTTCTTCTTCGAATTTTTTGTTTTCTGAGTGTTTTTCTCGAAGTTTCTGAGAAATTGAGTTGAATTGAATTTCTTTTGTGGAAAGTTCGTTTTTAAGTGAATCGAGTTCTTTTTGTTCTGCGAAGGTTTTAAAGCCGAATTCAGTTTTTAGCTTTAAAAACTCTTTTCTTTTACTTTCATGAAGAGAAGTCTCCAGTTCCTGGTCGAGGAGGTTTTGTTGGGCTTGGATTTCATCTTCGAAGATTTTTTGCTCAGCTATAAGAATTTCTTTTCTTTTGCCTTCGCGAATGAGTTGGTTTTTCTTCTGTGCGAGTTCTTCTTGTTTGAGTTGAATTCGGTCTTCAACCTGTCTGACAGCTTCGGCGATTTTGATGTTTTCAGGCTTTTTATTAAGCACAAGTCCGTTTTTATTGCTGAGGTCATCAACGACATTTGCAAGTCGCTGTTCTGAATTCTTTAAATTAACTTCACAGTCCCTTAACTCAATTCTTTTCTGTTCTTTATCAAAGCGAATCTGGTCAAGTTCTTCAACTTTTTCAAGAATTTTCTTATGTTTTCTATCAAGTTCTCCTTGAATCCCTGACAACTGTAATAAGTAAAATTTTTCCTGTAATTCCCTGATTTTTTCAACACCTTTTTCATAACTCACAGCATGTTTTTTCTGTTCTTTTAGTTTTTTCTTCTCATTTTTCAAGAAAGAAATTTTAGAATTCATTGATTTTAGATTTTCTTCACTGATCTCGACTTGGTTTTTGCTGTCGTCGTATTCTGACTTAAGCTCTTCAGAACCTGAGATTTTTTCAAAGAGCAAAGTCAAATCACGTCCACTTTTCATGGCAAGGGCGTCGACTTGTCCTTGAAAAATCAGAAAATTTTTAGCTTTTGTTTGAATGTTGAAAGAAGAGAGAACATCGAGGTAAGTCTCAGCACTTTCTTTGTTTTTATTGATGAAGTACTCTGAAAGTCCTGAAGATGCGATGGTTCTTTTGAAGTGCATGAAACTGCCTTCTTGGGTTTTGAATAAGATTTTCACGTAGCAGTCCCGGGTAAGATCTGAAAGTTTTTCTGATTCTTTTCGGTGGATCAGCTCTTTTAGGTTTGAAGCGCGGAGGTCGGAAGATCGCACTCCTAAAACGAAGGAAATCGCGTCCATTATGTTACTTTTTCCTCCACCGTTCGGACCGATTATTGAAGTGAAGTTTAGGAAAGGACCGATTCGATGCTTACCTGAAAATGATTTGAAGTTCTTCACTCGGAGTTCTTCTAACTTGCTTGTGTAGGACATGCTTTTTATCAGACTTAGATACGATATCTTGAATGGGTTTTCATGATTTAGATTGGAATAATGATTGGAAATTTTGGGGTTTTTTATTGTGGAGCTTTTGGTTTTAGTGTTTTTTTATGATTTAGATTGGAATAATGATTGGAAATTTTTGGCTTCGGATTTTTTATTGTGGAGCTTTTGCTTTTAGTTTTTTTTTATGATTTAGATTGGAATAATGATTGGAAATTTTTGGCTTCGGATTTTTATTGTGGAGCTTTTGCTTTTAGTGTTTTTTTATATTTTAGAGTTTTTTTGGGATTTTAAAGTGATTATTAAGGTTTTTGGATTTTAAGATTTCTTGTTGCCCAGTAGTTTAAGTTTAAGATTAAAAAATTATTTAGAAGATTTTAGGTTGCCCAGATATAAAATTAATTAAACAGAGAGACTAACGGGCCAGTTTAGTTCTTAAGGACTTTTCATAATTTTCATATAAACTCTGAATCTGCTGCATGGTACTTTCGAAGTCACTCACCTGGGGCTTCGGCATAGAAAACACACGAGCTGAAAGACTTCCTTTAACAGGAAAAGTGGCATCATAGATTTTCGCAATAATTTTACTTTTTTCAATAAGCTCAACATTTCTTTCACTTTTAGTTGTTTTTTCAATGAGTTCATTAAGATCCTGGATGGTTCTTTTCAGTAAAAACTTGGCTTCAGTGGCAGATTCCTGCAATTTGAACAGTTTAAGTCGTTCATCCTTATTTTGTTTCCTGCAAGTTTCAATATCTTGCTTGAGTTTTTCAATGATTAAGAACTTGGAGTCCTTCTGTGGAACAATTTTCCTTTCACTAAAACTGTTTAAATTCGGTAATTTCTGAGAAAATCGTGAATTTTGAAAGATTTTCCTGAGTTTTTCCCTTTCCAGTTTAAGTTCATCAACCATAAGTTTCATTCCACGAATTTCTTTAGTCCTTTCAGCATGATCAAGTTTCAAAGTGATATTTTTTTCAGTTTCCAAGGCGATTTCTTTCTCAAGCATCTGAAACTTCTTATTCTCCTTTTCAATCTCTTTAATCAAAGCAAGTTCTTTATTTTGAGTTTTCGGCTTCGCAAGTAAATCTTTTCGAAGTTGGTTTTTTTTTTCATCATCTTCAATAAATTCATCTCGATATTCTTGAATCAGTTCTTTTTCCTGTTCAATAAGAATCTGCAAGGTTTTATACTGAACCAGTCCAAGTTTACTTTGGATTTCCGAATGATATTCCTGAATTTTCTCAATGTTTTTTATTGAGTTACTCGGTAACAACCCCGGCCCTCGTCCTAATATTTTTTCTTCGAACTCTTGAAGGCATTTTTTGTTTGCGATTTCTTTTTTTACCATCGAATCCTGACTTTTTTTTAAATTTTCCTCGATTTTCCGAGTTTTTTCCTGTTCTTGTAGCAGCTCTAGCTCGAGTTCACTGATTTCTGGATCTGCAGTGTTAAAAGTATGAACCCTTACTAAGTTTTTAGGATCGCGAGTAGTTTTGCTAGTTCTGACATTAAGCATATTTAGTTATCTAGGAAATAAGTCTAAAGTGGAAATAGAGCAGACATCGCAAGTGAGCTGAATGCAAATTTTACAGACTTCTCGTTTGCAGCATTCTTTTTGGCTTAACTGAGTTAAAGGAAAGCAGTATTTACAGCTGGCACATGCGAAGTGGGTCTTTTCATATATTTTCTGTACTTTTGATACAGGAAGATTTTCCCCACATGCACATTTTCCTGTTTCTATCAAGTTAGAACTGCAGTCTTTGCAGCAGATGTGTTTGTGGCAGAGCTGATAACAGTTGATTCGTTGAAAGTACTGATTGCAATTGGAACAAGGATGATTGTCATATTGATGGTTTTTTATGTAATCCCAGCAGTTTTTACATTTTTTTTTTTCAGATGCAAGACCTTCTTCTTGAGAACTTCCTTCGAAAAGACAACTTTCACAGAAATGGCCGCAGTTTGGACCAGGTCCGTTTTTTGAAGGTCTGCTGCATTCTTTGCATGAAAGACTTATTTCAAAAAAGTGCCTGATCATCGAGTGAGGTAAGGGCTCTCCACAACCGATACAGGAAAAGTTATTTTTTTTCACGCATGTTTTACAGATATAATTATCACAGTGATGCTTGTAGATGAAGAACTCGTCACATGTCTGACATTTAATTTTTTTGAAGAGGTTGTCTATTGTTTCTGCGATGAACACGTCACCTCTTGTGTAGTTCTTTCTGATTCTTTCTAATTCTTGGTATTTTTCAGGGTCGAGTAATCGGTTAAAGTCGACGTTTTCTATAAGTTTCGGAATGACTTTCTCGTAAATCTCATTTTTCATTCGGGTTAAAACGACTCCTGACTTATAATTAGAAATTGATTGCTCAGACATATATAATGTTTTTATATCGAATATACTCTGTCAGTCTAATTTTCAACCAGATGAAGGGTAAGAATATTCATGTTAGAAAGGACCAGGTATTCAACCTTTTCAACCAGTTGAAAACTATGAAGGACTTTGAACTCGATAAATTTCTTTATATCTTCTCGCATTGGTACAGGGTAGACCAAGATGCTGATGTGAAAATCTCTGAATTGCAGCAGTTTTTTATTAGTAAAATCCCAGAGATTCCAGATATTACTTTCAAAAAACTACTGCAACATTTTAAAATACTTCATATGAAATGTCCTCATGCTATCAACAATGATTTGATTAACTGTTTTCTTGATAGATTCCAAAATCTTACAGATTATGATACGAAAATTGTTTTGGGTAAAGAAATCTCAGGTTTTAAAGATGTGTTTAAAAAGTTCTCGATTCCGATAGAAAAGTATTTTAAGGAATTTTTTAATGAGAAAAGTATTCAGGGTGCTACAAGGGTTCAATTTTTTGGGTTGATGAAAATTTTTGAAGAGGTTTCTAAGGATTGTATGAATCAAGTTGAAGCTGAGGAACTTCAGAATATTTTTGAAGAAAGGATTGAAAAAGAGTTATCAAAATATAATATAGATGAAAAATTGAGTTGCTTGTTTTTTTTACTATCAATACAGTTAAAGACTGAGACACTTATTCGGATGGTAGAAAATACTGTTTTTCCTAACTTGAATATTGTTCAAATAACTGAATTTTCAAAAATTATGTCTTTGTATGAGAATAGGAACTTGAGAGATTACTTCTATTTGATTCATAATATCTATAAACCTATGTTTCTTCACTTTTTGGAAAAAGCTGAATACCTTAATCCGATTCACTTGCAAAATTACTTCAATAATTGGAAAAAAGTCTCCAGTAGCCAAGGGATGTATTGTGATGAAAGACTTTATGATAAGCTTCATTTGTTGATGGAGAAGCATAAGGACTTAAAACCAAAAATCGATATAGGATCAAAAACTTATCTTACAATTCTTTCAATTTCCAACTTCGCTGGGTCTACCTTAGGACGAGAAGTAGCTGAAAAGGTGGTAAAAAGGTTAGAACCCGTGATCCCTTCCTTAAATACCAACGTTTTCATACCTTTAGCTTATGAAGTCTCTATGAATCCAGGCATTTCAAAATTTTTTTGGGAGTACTACAATGAAAATTTCAGCAAAATCTGGAATAATACAAATCGAAAAAGCTTCTTTTACGGTATTTACCTAAACTTAAAACTTCAAGACCCAGAATCCTTCGAAATTGTTAAAGGTCAATACGAAAAGTACTTTACAGAAGTGCAATACCACTGGGATCAATTGAAAAAAATTCGAAAAGCCAATCTAATCAAATCAAAATTTCATCAAAACATTGAAGATTTACTTGTATCAATGAAAATCGATTTCAAAAGCGAGTTCTACGACGAGTACTTCATCGACATCGCCTGTCCAAACCAAAAACTCGCCATCGAGATACTCGGTCCAGGTCATCACATTTACCCGGAAGGCACTTTGAACGGTAAGACCAAGAACAAGAAGAGAAACCTCGAAAAGCTCGGGTGGACTTACTTAGGAATTCCATTTAACAGTAAGGCAGACAACTTGAAGTACATTCATGGAACGATCTTAAGCAAATTAGCTTTACAACCAAATAATTAGTTATCTTCTAATAAGCTCCTTTTTTGCGAAGGTCTCGTTGGTACTGAAGGTCTTGCTGTTCTTCAAGGATCTTTTGTTGACGCTCGAATTTCGCTTTGGCTTCTTTTTCTGCTTTTAGTTGAAGATTCGCATCTCGAACACTTTCCATCATCATTTTCTGTTGTCTTGACACGTTGTCCTCAGCTAAGCCTCGTAGTCGGTTGTTTTGAAGGGTTTGTCTTGCGAGGTTTCTTTCGTCTTCGGCTTGCTTCTCGAGACGGGCTTGTTTTTCTATCTTTTGCTCCTCGATCCATTGTTTTTGGGTCGATTGGTAGTCTTTTTTACGGTCTAGGTAGCCTCGGTCTTCACCGTCGAAGGTGAAAAGACCTGAGATACCGTTTCTGTCTTCGGGTTGGCCAACTTTCCAGTTTTCTTTTGTTCTTTTCATTATTATTTTGAATAACTGTTGTTATTGAAAATTAATTGGAAATTATGGGTGGGTTTTGATTGTGTTGGAAGTTTGGAAAGGAGAGAAGAAATTTTAGGGTTTTGGAAAATTTATTTTTAGGGATTTTTGGATAGTGAAATGTTTGGATTAGAATTAGAGGTTTGTTTTGATGCTTTTTAATGGAAATAAGTTTATTTTAATGAAAAGGAGATATCTTATGTAGGTGGTTTAATTTATCTGAAAGAAACAATGTGCGAAGGATTCTCATTTGAAATAATCTCTCATTACTAAGGATTCAAATTATTTCTCTTAGAATCAAATAATTAAAACTATTATAATCCATTAATTTAAGATAAATCCAAATGATTATGAAAATTAGATATAATATATTCACGCCTAATCTTTGAAGTGAATGAAATAATTCTTTGTTATTGATTTTTCTCCAATCGCTAAATCAATATAAAATGTAGGAGCTCTTTCTAACATCATTGGCTAATAGCTCTGTATTGTTTTGATTGATAAGATCTTCAGCCATAGCTTGGTAATTTTGCAATTGAGGAGTTGTATCAATTGAAGCATTATCAGGATTTGGATTGGTTTATTCACAATACCAGCAGGACATTCTTCAGAAAGTCATTTTTAAGTACATCTGATTAAGTTTAATCAAAAGTGCTTACTGTTGAGCCACAGAACTTATTAAAGTTGATGATATAAGATCCTTCTTCCTAAAATAGCAAAAACTGCAGCATTCTATCAACCCTTTACAAAAATAGCCTCATGCTTCAAGCATGAGCTAGAATAATTAAAACCAATTAATAATATTTTCAATGGGAAACAAAGAAAGCACTATAAAACCATTTGATCCGATTCACGAGTTCTCTGGAGACACGCGGACAGTCTTAGAGCCACCTTCACCAAGTAACAACGGCCAGGCCCTCCACACAGTAAATTACCCAGACCACTTCAAATTTACAATCCATCCATCAGTGCATCTGATCCTCTTCAGTGATTGCCAAGATGAGCAGGGAGAACTTCCAGAAGACAGCGATTATTCCTCACTCTAGCATTGTAAATACCTAATCTAATAATCCTAAATGCACAACTCAACAAGTCCAAAACGAAACAAGTTCATTCCATCCTTTCCAATGCGTTCAAAGCACTTCATCAAGCGATTCAATTACAAAAGGTCATCAATTCTAGAAGCCATCGAGCACTTCAAACAACAACTAAGCAAACTTGACTCAAAGCCAAAAAAATCTCCATCATTAGCCCGAGAGCCTCAAAAGTCTTCAAAGTCGATAAATTTCATCGACTTGACCCTATCCTTCAACCATCAAACTCCAAACCTGAGCCAAAACAGTATCATTTCAAACATTCCAATAAAATCCATCCTCCCTCCTCTTCGACAAGCAAAAAAAATCGATTTAAAAGAGTTCGAAGACCTGGCTTGTTACAGTAAAAGACCAGCGATACTCCATCAAGACAATAAAAAAAAAACAATGAGTAACTCTAAAAGTCACAAAATAAAAAAAGCTTTGCCTGAAAACTCTAAAATATTAACTCAAAACCAAGAAAGAAAAAAGATCCACATAAGCAACAACTACCTGTTCAATTCAAGTAGCGACTCAAGTGAATCACTAGTCTTAGACCCTACTCTTGGATGAAGGAAACCGATGTGCATTGTTTAATAATCTATTTAAAGTCATATTTAACTATCTTATCTATTAGGGAACTCGTTCACAAAGTTAGAGTTCCTTAAATGATTAAAACTTGCTGAGCACTTTGCCATGATTGGCGAGGCTCTTGAGATGGCATCGGTCATATAAAAGTTCTAAATAGTTCTTACGTCGACAGGGTCTACAAAGACAGAAGGTGTAACTTCGCCTTTTTTCGCTTTAGTGATCCAGGAGGTTAGGTTATAAGGTTCAATGTAATCGTATTTTATCAAATGTGGAGCCAGTTCCGCTATTCTAAATCGAATATCTTGAATTGAATCATAAGGCAGTGTCTGCCCCGTCACCTCGCTAAGCGCTCGGATTATTTCCCAGTCAGATTTCGCCTGGCCTGGCGGAGAGTTCGCAAGTCTTCCCATGACGACTCGTCCATCAACATTAACATAAGTTGCTGACTTTTCAACATAAGCCGCTCCAGGTAAAATAACATTCGCTCTATTAGCGCCTTCATCCCCATGAGTCCCTTGATAAATAACAAAAGCGTCATCAGGCACTTCTTCCGGTCTGAAGTTATCAGCTCCAAGTAAATAAACAACTTTAGGTCGAGAGTTAGGATTAAAGGTGCTCGTTATTCCCAGTTCCATCGCAGCAATACTTCCAACATTCGAGTGAAAAACATTGACTCCATTCCAGTTAGCTTCAGAGTTAATGACTTTGAACTTTGCAGCGATTTCTTGAACCAAGGCAAGGACAGCTTCCCCGTCTTCACGTTTTAAAGCAGTAGAGTCAATGATGATCATTGGTAGTTTTGCTTTGGCTATTTTGCCAGCGAAGGGGTGGCTTCCATCTAAGATGTCTTTGAGAGTTTTAGCGGAGTTGCCGATGTGGGAATAGTGATAGCCCAGGTCTTCCGCAGGTCCTATCACTGCAACTTTTAAGTCGTTTTGAGTCACTGCCTTGCGAATGCGAGCGTTGAAGACTGGCGACTGGGTCCTCAAGTTGGTTCCGATGACGAGTAAAAGGTCGCTTTCTTCGACTCCGACTATTCTGGAGTTCATCAAGTAGTTCGCCCTGAAGTCAGCACTTAACTGGGCGGGGTGTCTTCGGTTTTCAATGTTTTCGCAACCTAGACGATGCATCAAGTCTCTGAAGGCCACGATGGCTTCGACGTCCATGTTTTCACCGATTATTCCTGCTACTTCTTCACCTGAGACTTTGTTTATCTGCTCTGCGATCAGGGTTAAGGCGTCTTGCCATGGCACTTCTTTGAAACCTGATTCGGTTCTGATCAGACAGGCGTTAATTCTTTGATGCTTTAGCCCGTCGAAAGCGTGACGAGAACGATCGTGGATCCACTCTTCGTTTATTTCTTCGTGGATACGCGGAAGGACTCTCATTACTTCAGGTCCGCGGGTATTGACGACTATAGCAGGAGTTAGTGAGTCAAGCACATCAAACGAGTTAATAATTCTCAATTCCCAAGGCCTAGCAGTGAAAGCATAAGGTGCATTAGTAAGTGCTCCAACCGGGCACAAATCAACAAGATTCCCTGATATTTCACTAGTAACCAGTCTTTCCACATAAGTTCCAACTTCAGTATCCCTTCCTCTTCCAGTAGTTCCAAGTATCGGAGTACCAGCGACTTCTTCCGCAAATCGAACACACCTAGTACAATGAATACATCTCGTCATGATAGTAGCAATTAAAGGTCCATAGTCTTTATCCTCAACAGCTCTTTTATACTCTAAAAACCTTCCCTGTCTATATCCATAAACCACGCTTTGGTCCTGCAAATCACATTCTCCTCCCTGATCACAAATCGGACAGTCAAGCGGGTGGTTCGCCAGTAAGAACTCCATCACGCCTCCTCTCGCATTGAAAACAACTTCAGACTTTGTTATTATCTTCATTCCTGGAGAGACTGGGAAGGCACAGGAGGCCAAGGGCTTCGGCATCTTCTCCACTTCCACCAAGCACATGCGGCAGTTCCCTGCCACTGCCAGACGCTCGTGGAAACAGAAGTGAGGAACAGTCACCCCTGCCTTGTGACAGGCTTGCATTATTGTGAACGTCGGAGGAACTGAGATTGAAGAACCGTCAACAAAGACCTCAATGTTGTTCAGGGAACGACCTGAGCCTTTGAAAAATGAACGTCGTAGGAAATTAAGCATTTTTATTGGAAGTCGATTGGATGAAGGTGGATTAATAATGAAACCTGTTGGTGTCAAGGCTATCAATAATTTCATTGCTTACATCGGGGGAAAGAGAAGCTTGAGGACTGTTAAGAAGTTTATCACGGAAAGACATTTGTATAAATATCGACTTAGGAATTGTTTGGAGTATTTGGAAGTTGACCTGCTTAAACAACTTGCTGGACTTCCTTGTCCGACGACTCAGGAGAATTTGGATTATTCGAATATTCGATTTGCGAAGATCATGAGAAATAATTTGGAACTTCCGGAAAAGTTGACTTGTGAAAAATGTAGTTTCAAGGACTCGTGTAAAAAAGCTTTTTTACCTTTGAAAGGCGTTGCGAATGTTGCTGACTTGACACGGTTTGTGTACTCTTGGACTGTCTCGCCTCCTAAAGATCTGAGTTCTATTCAGGCCTTAGAGTCTTTTTTGAACCCTTTTCCGAAATTCATAAAAAACTTGAATAGTTTCCCTGTTCCTTTAAAGCGAAAACCAGGGGAAAATGAGACACAAGAAGAATCTGAGAAAAATGAAGAAGTTTTAGACGGTAAAAGTCGAAATTCTTCTAAAGAAGAATTAGAGTTAC
The DNA here is from genome assembly GCA_006503475.1 of Stentor roeselii. Taxonomy (NCBI): domain Eukaryota; phylum Ciliophora; class Heterotrichea; order Heterotrichida; family Stentoridae; genus Stentor; species Stentor roeselii. Next base: position 48,483 of record RSEH01000025.1, read on the forward strand.
CACCGATAAAGGCTTCAAAACCACAAAGACCATCTTCTTCTTTCACTTTTAAAAGAAAGCCTCCAATAATCAACGATAAATTCAAATGGTCTCCCACTTTAAACATTGAGGCAAAACAACAAAAACAAGAAAGGAGGACTGAACGTAAAAGACTTGAGAGTGAAGTCGACTTTTTAGTTAGAAAAACAACGAAAAAATACTCGAAATCGAAAAATAGGCCGAAATTCAAGAAATCTAAAAGACCTTCATTCACCCCACCTTAATTCATCTATTAATTCAATGGAATCAGGTAGACCTGTGGAAATACTTAGTCGCATTTCGGATGTTGGGAATTCGGTTTATTGCATTGAAAATAACTTAGATGACTCGTTCTTGGCTTATGGGAAAAATGATGGAAGGGTCACTGTTATTGATGCTCATTTTGAGATTGTTCAGGAATTAGAAGCCACTCCTGTTAAAATGCCTGTTTCTCATGTCAAGTGGAGAAAGGCTCAAGGGTTTACTAAGAATTTATTGTTTGTGTCGTCTAGTGAAGGGACTATTTCTGACTGGCATGCAATCTCAGGCAAGCAACTTTATTCACAAAAACTTCCAGGAGATGACTACGGCGCATGCTGTGACTTTTCCCCTGACGGAGAAAGTTTCGTTTTAGGCTGTAAAGAAGGACTTTTAAGGATTTTCGATGATACAACTAAGCAAGAAATGCAAGTTTTAAGGAAAAATGAGACAAAACTTGGACATACCAATTTAATTCTTTGTGCGAAGTGGATTTCTCACAATTCAATTATCAGTGGGAGTATGGACGGAAGTGTCATTTTATGGGATGTTCGGACTGGAAATGTTTGCAAGTTTTTTGGTGGATTCAGTTTTTATGGAAATTCTATCGATGTTAACTCTGATCAACTTTTAACAGCTGATAGTTCTAATAAGGATCAGGTTAAATTGTGGAGTATTAGTCAAGGAAAGATGATTAATAGCATTACACTTGTGGAGAGGAATAGACCTTTTAGAGGTTATACTGCTCAATTCTGCAAAGGCACTTCATCCGGTCTTGCCTTCATCGGAGGAAACGGTGCGATTCAAGGTTACTACATAGACGGTGGAACCCTGACAGTTCTGGGAGGTATCTCGTCAATAGGACAGCCGATATACTGCTGTGACTTTTGCAATAATTCTTCAAAACTCGCGATAGGTTCAAGTAACGGTTCTCTTTGTCTGACCTTGATGAGTACCCGAGACCTGTCGCGGCCCAACAAGGCCGAATCATGATAAATTAAATCATGATTCATTAAATCATGGTGAAAACTTAATACTAACAATGGAAATGCACCTGAACTTCAACCAGTCGCGGCAAGAGTCTTCAGTGATCTACAGTCTCAAGTGGAGCCAAGACTCAACCCTTCTCGCCGTCGGCAAGGCCGACGGCCATATTTCCATCTATGATAACACCTTGGCACTCAAGCAAAACATTGAAAGTAAAATTCATGAATGTCTTCCTATCAGTAGTGTCAAATGGAGACCTAATCGGGGAATGACTAAAAATGTTTTACTTGTTGCTGGGACTGAAGGATTTATCTCTCATTATCATGCTTCTAGTGGAAAACTTATCAGTCAGTTAACACTTGAACCTGGAAATCAAGGACTTGTCTGTGATTATTCTAATGATGGAGATTATTTTGCTGTTGGGTGTAAAGATCCGACTGTTAAGGTTTATGATGAAAATACGAAGTCTTTGTTTTTGACACTTAGGAAACATGGAGAAAATGTTGGACATTGTAATAGGATTTGCTCGTTGTCGTTTTTTAAGGAATATATGATCATGACTGGAGGATGGGATAACAATATTTATATTTGGGATATTCGGAGTGAGGAAGTTGTTAGATCTTTTCATGGAGTTAATCTTGAAGGGGATTCAGTTGATATTTTTGCTGACCACCTCTTAAGCATCGACTGTTCCATCCACGATCAGATGAAAGTCTGGAGCCTATCCGACGGTAGACAAATATTTTCAAACGAATTCGAAAAAGACGGTAGAGTTCTAAAAGGTTACACAGCTCAATACTGCAAAAACCCAGATTCAAGAAGATTATTCGTAGGAGGTTCAGGAAAGATCCAAGGTTACTTCATGAACAGAATCGGTTACCAAATAGTAAACGTAGTGGATTGTCTCCACAGTGCGATTTACTGCTGCGACTTTTCAAACAGTGGTGAGCTTTTCGTAGCTGGAACCCAAGACGGTTCATTAAACCTGATGCGATACAGCACAATCATATAAACTAGTTAAATAATGACTGATAATAAGATGGAAGACTACAGACTTGACCCCGAGTGCATCCCGACCCACTACGACATCGACATCGACTTGTAACCCAAAAACAGCAACATGGAATCTCTTGACTACCAAGGCAAAATCAAGATATTCATCAAGTTCTTATCACCAAAAACTTCAATCAAAATGCATTCAGCCTCTCCTGTTGAAATAATTTCAATCACAGATAACGAGGGGTCTATTTTAAACTTTGAATCTCGACCTTTTGAACTAATTCAAATCTTTCTTCTAAAGCAGACCTCAGATAAAAGTTTTATTCAAATCGACTTCAAGGCTCAAGTAGGCACAAAGTACCAAGGCTGTTATGTCAGCAGGTCAACTGATAAATTGACTTTAAAAGAAAAGACCATGGTCATCACTCACTTTGAACCGACTTTCGCCAGACTCGCTTTGCCTTGTTTTGATGAGCCGATGTTTAAGTCCACCTTTGACTTGGCGATAAAGGCGGATGACTGGCAAGTGATTTCAAATATGAGAGGAGAGAAAGATGAAAAGACTGGAAAGATTAAATTTGACAGGTCGCCTTTGATGTCGATTTATCTTCTGCATTGGAGTATTTGCAGACATCAGAGGATTTCTGCAATGGCCGGGGAAACTGAGGTCTCAGTGCTGACGGATTACCCGGAGGACTCGAGATTTAGTCTGGAAATTGCGAAGGATTGTCTTGAGTTCTATAATCAAGAGTTTTTGATACCTTATCCTTTGCCCAAGATGGATTTAATCGCTGTTTATAGTAAGAGTTATACAGAAATGAGTGTTAGGGCTATGGAAAATTGGGGAAGTATCACGTTTGCTGAAAATATTCTTTACAGGTTTTTTAATGATGATTTTAATAAAACATTCAGGGATTGCAGGACTATTGCTCATGAAATCTCGCATATGTGGTTTGGAAATTTAGTTACTATGAACTGGTGGACTGATCTTTGGCTTAATGAAGGGTTTGCTAGGTTTATGGAATTTAAATGTCTTCAGAAGATTCGTCCTGAGTTTAACCCTTGGGAACGGTTTACTAGTGAGGTTTTGTATCAGGCACTTTTAATTGATAATCCTGTTAGCAGGTCCCATCCAGTAGAGATCGACAATATCCAAGCAGACAACATCAACACCTTCTTCGACAGCATCAGTTACCTAAAAGGTGCCTCAATTCTAAGAATGCTAGAAGACGTGATGGGCAACAGTTTTTCAAAAGCAGTAAACAACTACCTAAGCGATTACAAATGGAAAAACGTTGACAGTGACCAATTCTTCGAAAGCATGCAAAAATTCACTGAAACCAACGTGAAAGACATGATGAAGTCCTGGACGCGCCAATCAGGTTACCCTCTGATCGAATGCATGAAGCAAGAAAACAAAACATTTTCTTTAATTCAAAGTGCATTCGACCCAAATCATTCAGCGCGATGGGTGATTCCCTTGCGATACCTGACAAGCACAGGGGAAACAGGCTTATTTATTCTAAGCGAAGAAGTAGACCAGTTGCCTTTTTCAGCTGATTGGGTCAAATTAAACTACGGAGCGACAGGCTTTTACCGAGTGCTTTATAAGAAATGCCCAGAACTCTTAAGTTCAGTGAAAAATTTTACAGCTCTCGATCGATACGGCTTGCTTCATGATTATTGCTCATTTTATAAAGAACATATTATAGATGTTGAAAGTTTGTTGTCAGTCATCGAAGCGCTTATTCCAGAAAACAAGTATTTTATTTGCACATTGATGTACTCTTTGTCTTTTAACTATGAAAGTAAAAAAGTTCAAGAAAGGCTTGATCAGATCTTGGTTAGAAATAGTTTCGCTTTGATGAATAGCTTTGGACTTTCCTTGGCTTCTCGGAATAGTGAATTGGGTCTATTGCAAGAACTTTATATTCAAAATATCATTGAATATTGGAGGATTATTCAGGAAAAAAGGGTTTTAAATGAATTAGAAAGTGGGAATAATTCTGAGATTGACGGTAAAAATGAAGATGATGAAGAATTGAGAAATATTCACAAATTTGCCAAATTAATGTTTGTTGAATGCAATGATAGTAGTTTTTTATGTGAAGTTTTGCATCAGGTTTTAATTGAAGAAAAAAATCAAATAGATGAATTATTTGAGAGTTTAAATGACGCAATCACTCAAAGAGCTTTAAAATTGACAGAAGGTGATGAGTTCATGATTCTTCTCATTGGCTGGCTTTGCAGTGAATCCGGTTCATCATTTTCAGTTAAAATAGTCGACCTGCTCAAACACTTCTTTTACTTGAAACAAGGCCAGGATGTGGAGTACTTAAAAAATCAATTAAAAGTAAAAGCTGAAAATCAAAAAAACCCTCAAGTCCTCGAACTAATAGCCGAGTTAATTAATTCCTCATCATAACCAGCAAAACATTTCCATTCGGCCTCAATTAAATATAAATGAACTCCAAGGTTCTTTTCAGAATTTCAGTCGTTGTCGGAAATAAAACGGAAAACCTTCTAGTTCATGCAGACGATTCACCTGAAATCCTTTGTCGAGAATTCACCGAAAAGCATCATTTGCCAGAGTCTTCTTATCAAGAACTACTCGCTGGAATCCATTCTTGTATTGACGAACTGGCCAACTCCTATCAAGTCCCTCAGAAAAAACAAGAAATTTCCAGGTCCTGTGAAGCGACTTCTCTTTTTTCAAGACTTTCAACTCCTAAAAACGTTAAACTCTGTAAAAGTCCTCGAATGAAGCAGCTGGAAACAGCAGATACCAAGACCCGACTTCACCTTTTATGTTCCTTTAAAGAAAAACAAGAAATTTTTTCGTTTAAACCCGAGCTAAATGCGAAGTAGTGAATATTCAGGACTTTAAGACTGACACAGTCAAGAATAACAACTCCAATGACGTAAGCCTTACCTAGACTTATGAAAAGTGCAAAAAAGTGCCAAAACATTAAAAAAGAAAACGAAAAAAAACCTAAAATCAGTCAAGAACAAGCAAAAAAACTCGCAAATCGCCTCATCGGCTACCTTAAAGTAAAAGAAAAAAAAATCAACCTCTTAAAAAAAACCGAAGAAAAAACCTTCGAAAAGTTTTTCACTCCAAAAATAATAAAAAATCGTCCAAAATCTTTAAAAACCCCTGAAAAAAAAAAACCGAATTTCGACTTCATCAAAAATAACTGGAAAAAAATCCTTAAAATTCCAGACCCAAATGAAAAAAAATGCACAAAATCAAGTTTAATAATTGACCTCAAGAAAAAGAAGAGACTTAAAGAAATCTTTGATATTCTCAACCCGATTAACAAGAAGATTTCACTGAAATTTATTGATTTTGCTAGGGTACCCAGAGATCTACTCAAAATTATCTGTCCTTTGTTGGAAGAACTTGCTGAGGTTGATGAAGGCCTCGAGTTCCCTGATTTTGTCACTGCAATGGAAAATCTTATGAAAATGATATCGATTGATGAGAAAAGTGTCATTCTTGATACTAAGAAAAAATGTCTGGGGAATATTTTTGAACCTAGCTTCAAACCAAGTCTTTCTTGTTCTTCTATTAAAGTGAGAGGCAACCTGCTTGAGAGGAGCAGAAGTTTTGTAGTGGAAAAAGAAAGAAAAATTGAGGAGAAACAGAAGGAAAAACTTAGAGCTGATCTTTCATCTTGCACATTTAGTCCGAAAACGTCGAGATTTGATCGATCTTTGTTTAATATTAGTCTTGTTTAGGTTATATAGTAAACTAATTGATTATGAATGAATTGGTAAAAAGATGATGAATGCGTCATCTCATTATTATTTTACAAAAAATTTTGAACTTTAATCAAATTCTACCAAAATCACTAAAACTTTTTCAACTTTGAAATTTTCTTAAAAATCATTGTCCAGATATTTCTAATTTTAAAATTAACCCTTTTATTTAATATGGACTTTTATATCAAGAAGTATAGAATGAGTTGAAATCTTCACAAAAATTTAAGAATTCACTTATCACTGGTAATCTTAAATTGTTCGATTAGATAAGCACCTCCAACACCAATCTCATAAAATCACAGAATCATCAAAATTTCTTATATTTTTTAAATTAAAAGCTACCTAATTTATTGCGTGATCAACAATATAATAAAAATCATGCAAATTATCGAAAACCAAGTGTTTTTATCAAGATACCAAATCAAAGAAACTCTAGGTAGTGGAAGTTTTGGGCGAGTCTTCCGTTTGGAGCATATACAAAAAAACAAGAGCTTCGCATTAAAAGTTGACATCGCACAAAAAGGCAACGTGCTGCTTGAAAGCAAGATTCTTTCCGATCTTCAAAAAATTCCAGGCATTCCAAAGCTTTACAAATCAGGAATGGAAGACACATATTCCTTCATGATCCTAGAGCTTCTCGGGCAAAATCTGAGCAAAGTGATGAAGTCCTGCTCAGGACGCTTTTCTCTGGGTACGGTCATAATAGTCATGAAGCAACTATTGCAAAGAATAGAGCAAATTCACCTAAAAGGTTACCTTCATCGTGACCTGAAGCCTCATCAGATTTTGCTTGGACAAAACAAAAGAATGGTTTACATAACCGACTTTGGACTCGCTCGGAAGTTTGAGATGAACTCTTACCATATTTCTTATCAAACTTCTTGTCCACGCACTGGAAATGCGACGTTTTCTTCTTTAAATAATCACAGTGGCATCAGGCAAAGTCGTAGAGATGACTTGGAGAGTATTGCTTATCTGGGAATTTACTTTTTGAAGGGAGAACTGCCTTGGCAGGTCAGTAAAAGACTCACTTCCAGCTCCAAGTGGCAGGAAATTTTTAAGATAAAGAATAATTGCAAGGTTAATGAACTGGCTAATGGGTGTCCTAAAGAGTTTGCTGTACTTTTGAACTATGCTAGGAGTTTGAGGTTTGATGAAAAACCAGAATATTCGTACTGTCTGTCGTTAATGGAAAGTGTTGCTGGCAGGCTTCAACTTGATAGAAGACTTGATTGGGTCAGAAGTGAAACTGAAACTCCAGTCCTCATCACATCTCTAAACCCAACGCACGACGAGGCTATTCTCGAGGAAAACAACAAAAGAAAAATCCGAAGAGCAGAACGATCAAAAACTTCCTTAGGACTATCAACATTCACCAGAAGAGACAAAGACCGTAAAAGAACCGCGAACCTAAACATCTCAATCTTCGACGAGTCGACTTACAACAGTCTGGAAGTGACTCCAAAAAACGTATGGCCTGAGTTCAAAAACAGGAAGCTCTTCGAAAGAACGCGAAAAAATATTGAGTAATAAATCTGCGAAAATCATTCAAATTTTTAAAAATAAAACAAATGAACGTTTCTATTTCAATTATAGAAGCTTTCCATTCTTTCCCTTCACCCTGATAAAACTAGCAATAAATGGAAGCAGTCTTCACTCGAAATTCAAAAGTAGTAAAAAAAAACATCCCGAAGTTCAAATTTGGAATTCCAAGCTTTGATAAGATTTTAACTGGAGGACTCTTACAAGGAACTATGACTTTAATTGAAGAAGACGCGATAAGTAAACATTTTTACTCGTTTATTCGATGTTTTTTAGCAGAAGGTGCTCAAAACAAGGAACAATTATTTTACTATTCGAATCTTCCCACAGAAAACCTGATTCCGCCTGTGGGAAAGATGCCGAAACAAGCAGATTCAAAAATGCGTATTGCCTGGAGATACACTCAGACAAGTTCATCGACTTCAGAGTCATGTGTGTTCGACTTAAGCAAGTCAATCAGTTATCCAGTGAAGCAGTCGTCATTTTGCGCGGAGAATCTTTATTCAATCATTTACTCTGACCTGGAAAAAAGCATGGTGAACTCCAAAGATGACCTGCCGAGAAGACTTGTGGTTCGACTTACACTTCAAGAATGGACTAACAAAGGTTTAAATACTTTTTTGATTTCACTTAAGACTCTTCTTCGAAGTCTTAATGCCGTTTGTCTTTTGAGTGTCAATACTAGTTTTTCTGATGGGGGGAAAGGGTTCATTTGTGAAAAACATTCGGATCTTGTTATGGTTTTAAAGGATTTTACTGAGGATAATCCTTTTATTGGATTTTGTGGTATGCTTGAAGTTAAGAAAAATGTAGCTTTGCAGTCTTTGGCCTGCTATGACCTGCCTAGCCGGGTATTTGGAGTGATTCGAGATCAGAAATTTTTAAGTGTTGAAAACTTGAGTCTTCCTCCAGCAGACTCATCAAGTAATTCGAAAGTATTAGATTATTAATAAAGGAAGAACTCTAATCGTTTTGATAAAGACTCCGCCATTTTTGAGATCCCGGGGTGTTGACTAAGTTCAAAATTCTGTAACTGACTCCAGTACCCCATGCGATCAATTCGATCAAACAAGTCTCTTCGATTATTATCATTCATTCCACATAAAATATTGACAGAACTTCTTAAAATATTGAATAAAGTCTCTTCAGAGCATCTATCCAAAACAGAATGAAAAGCATCAATAGCTCCTTTTTCAACAATAACCATCAAATCTTCTTCTGTACATCTTAAAGTCAAGTTATAAATCATCATCGAAACTTCATATGCCGCTAAAGGGTTAGGATGATGCAATCCACTGAAAGATTCAAAGAAAACACTGTGAAATACCAGTTGATGTGTTTGAGAAGGTGTTCCACCAGCGATATTCCCTAACACCCAATAAGCCTGACAATGATTCTCAAAAAAATCCGCTTTTAACAATTCAAAAATTCTGTCCATCAGATGAAAACTGATGAGAATCTGAGTATTTTTCGCACTGTTGAAGATAATATTCCCAATTGTCAATAAAGTCAGGTTTAATACTCCTCGATCCTGAGAACTACTTAACAGGTCAAGTAAGATCTTTGAAAAATGCTTCTCAATTATGATGTCTCCAGTGATACTACTGAATTTTGCGAATTGAAGCACAAGCTTCAACCAGTGAGTTTTCAAATCTTCATATTGCGTCGCATCTTTGAAGAAAAACAAGACCTGTGAGAAAAAATGAATCATCTGATCACTTAACTTTGGCAGTCCTTTTATCAAGTTAAAACCTGCCCAGAGTACCACCCTTGCAAATTCGATCTGAAATTCATTGAACTGTTCCAAATACTTTAAAATCGCTTGAGGACATCCTGAATTCACAATCATTTCAGTCACTTCTTCCCCTTCAACGGCTAAATTCGAAAGGGTCCATACAGCGTTTTCAGTGATTCTGAAGTTTTTTCCAATGAGTTGAGCTAAGATTTCAGTGATTCCTCGATGAAGCATGTAATCACAAATAACAGTAGGTCCAAACGACAGGTTCACAATAACTAAACTCGCATTTTCAATCACATCTAAAGGCCAGTCCTCCTGCAAGAGAATCATGATCTTCGAGACCAAGTCCGACATGACAAGGACCTGATAATCAACTTTCTCTTTCTGCATGCAAATATTCTTCAACATCATTAAAACCTTCTGAATTTCCTGCAAGTCAGACCCAGCCAAGACAATATTAAACTTATCAAAAGTCTCTGAATCAAATTCAACATCGCGGGAATCTTGTATCTTAAGTCTTTTCATCTGCGCTTTTTCCATCCTTTTCTTTTTTCTCAGTTCAATCGCAAACTTATCTGAATCTGAGTACTCCGCAAACGCCTTAAAATTAAGGTTTCGTGAGTTTATCCGCTGCAAGACGGGGTTCATAATAAATATGGACGCGTTCTGCCAAAAAGTAGGCCGATTGATCGAAGAAGAAAAGTTTTCAGAGATTCTCAGCACTTTCAAGTCGAAGTCAAAAACTTTAAACAGTAACGAAATTGAGTATTTTCATTCATTGTCAGTCACTTCTCATCTGCCTATTATCAGGATGCTTGTTTTGAAGCTCAGGTTTAAGTCGATTCGAGTTGTTCCTGACTTGAAATGGCCTGATTGGATTGATTGGGCTTTAGAGTTCTTGTCGACTTGCTCGATGTTGATCCCTGAAGCCTTGCATAAGCAACTGTTTCGACTTGGGTTGATGATTGGTGAGATTTGTGCGGATATCGGTAGGAATGACTCACAGTTATTGAAGAGGGGGTTGAAAGTTTTACTGCAAGTGATTGAAACTAGGGCTTTAGGAGAAATCACTTCTGTTCATCATATCATCTGTCGACTTGCACTTCAAAGTAAAAAACTTTTCGAAGTTCAAGACTTGGTTAATACGGATTATGTAAAGGTTTCTCAGAAGACGGGAGTGAAAGGTGAACATTGTGTCATGTTTTTTTACTATATTGGATCAATTGCGCTTATCTTGAAACAGACCTCAAAAGCTTATGGGTTTTATGAACAAGCGATTTCTGTACCTTGTAAAGCTATTCATGCTGCTAGTATTGAAAGCTATAAAAAATTGATTTTACTTAGACTTCTTATTGATGGTACTGAGTATCATGCTGGAAGAATTGTCGGGCAAAAGTTTAATGCTGCCATTCGCAGTCCTGATGTCGAGCCTTACACAGTTCTTGCAAATTTTTTCTCGGAAATCGGGAAAAATAAAGGAAATTTTGAAGAAATTCAAAGTCATATTCATAAATACGAAATGAAATGGACTAGTGACCAGAATAAAGGGCTTATTAAAAAACTCAGTCTTGCTATTTCTAAGCAGAAAATATCGAAACTTACTAAGGTTTATTCAAGTCTTAGCTTTGATCAGGTCGTCAACGAAACAAAAGTTGAAAATGCTGAAAATATTTTGACGGCTATGGTCGAAAACAATGAAATTCATGCAAAAATTAATAGAAAGTTAAAACTTGTTGTTTTTGAAGACAGAGAAGAGGAAATAGAACTTGACCAGATACAAGATGTTTGTCAGAAACTCATTCAAACTACGAAGTTAATTGAAGGCACTCTTGCCAAGGTCACCCTGGATAAAAAGTACTTGAGGGATGTCATCAGTTGTGAAAGCATGAAGGGAGTTTAGATAAATTAGGATTAATGCTTGTCTGAAAACCTTTCTGAGGTCTTTTCGGCTACTTCAGTGTAGATGTTTGAAAAAGGGATGTGGGCAAATGTCTTGTCAATGCTGAGGGATGAAGGCTCGATTGAGACTATTGAGACTTCTGAGAAGTTTTCAGTTTGGAGATGATTCGGGTTGGAATCACAGCAAAAGGATGAACCCATTTTTATTATTGTTAAAACAACTCGAATTGTGTAAGAGAAGATGTTAAAATTTCAACTGAAATTCATTACATACTATCATTTATTAAATATATTTTTTACAGACCTACCCCCTTTTCACATATTTAATGAAGAAAGTACTTCTATCTTAACTACTTAACATCCTATTGATTCTTCAGTATCACTTTCCTCAGAATCACAACTTTCACTCTCCGATTCACTACTACTAAATTCCTTGCCCTTATTTTTTCTAGACTTAGCTTTTTTCTGACATTCTTCAATTTTCTCTTTTCTTTCAAAGACACAATTTTTCCTTTTCCAAGGTCCCTGGCCATATAATTTAAAACTTCGAGCCTCATCCCTGCGATTTTTTAAGCTTTCAATGAAGTCTTCAAAGCAGTTCTTCAAATGTTCTATTTGCTGATGAACACAATTTTTGACATCTCTAATGTCCAACTCCATAATTTTAACTTAATTCTGGTAAACTTAATGAGCCGTGACTGAAAAGGTCCAAAGGTCGATCACCATATTCAATATAAATGCGAAGACTTTTCAGCCATACAGCCAAAGTATTCGTTGATAAAAACACTAAAGTCATTTGCCAAGGAATTACTGGATCGCAAGGTACTTTTCATACTACTAAAGCGCAAGAATACGGCACTAAAATCGTCGGAGGAGTCACTCCAGGCAAGGGTGGAAAGTCCCATCTTGGAGTCCCGGTCTTCAATAGTGTCAAGGAGGCTAAAGAAGCTGTTGATCCTTGGGCTAGCTCGATTTATGTACCTCCTCCATTCGCTGCTAAGGCTATTATGGACTGTATTGAAAATGAAATTCCTTTGATTGTCACCATCACTGAAGGGATACCTCAACATGATATGGTCAGAGTCAAGGACGCTTTAAGAGGTAGCAAAAGTCGTCTGATAGGTCCAAACTGTCCAGGGATAATCAAGCCAGGCGAGTGCAAAATCGGTATCATGCCAGGATACATCCACACTCCTGGCTCCATCGGAATAGTCAGCAGGTCCGGAACCCTCACATATGAAGCTGTCGACCAAACAACCAAAGAAGGACTCGGACAGTCCACAGTAGTCGGCATCGGAGGCGACCCTTTCAACGGAACTAATTTCATCGATGTGCTCGAAAGGTTTGTCAAAGACCCTCAAACCAAAGGCATTGTTTTGATTGGAGAAATCGGAGGCACTGCTGAGGAAGAGGCTGCTGAATGGCTTAAGAAGCATAACACTGAACATAAACCTGTCGTTTCTTTCATTGCTGGAGTCTCTGCACCACCTGGAAAGAGAATGGGACATGCTGGAGCTATTATATCTGGGGGAAAGGGAGGAGCTGAAGGAAAAATCAACTCGCTTGAAGATGCTGGAGTGGTCGTCACTAGGTCGCCTGCTCAGATTGGAAGGACTATGAAGGAAGTCATGCAGGCTAGAAGTCTGATTTAAGGTTATTGAAGTTAGGTTAGTGATTGGATTGATTGAATAACTTAGTAAAATAGCGAGGTTGATAATAATATTTAAAATACTGATCAACCTCTTTTAATTAATTTGGTCGGAAGAATCTTAAATATAAAAATCGCAAAATATCAGATCTTAACCCTTCGATCCTATTTACTAGAGCTTTTACCTAATTAAAAACAAACTTAAATCATACTTCTCTGAAAGTAAATCTTAAAATTGCTACATATATATTGTAATCTACTTAACTGATTAATTTCTTACTAAAATCAAATTAACAGAAATATTTTCATCAAGCAATAATCTGACAATCAAATTATTTTCTATTAACTTGATTCACTAGTTCAACTATGGTATTTATAGATAATGAGTGATGAAGATTGGAGCGAAGAGTCAGTTGAAAACAGTTGGGAAGATCCAAAACAATCCCAAGAATCCCTAAAAATCGACTCATACGAAATCTTAGACGAGTCTATGATATTCCAAAAGCAATCAGAATCACTAAATCTCTTATCAGAAGACTTCGGCCTGGACCTTGGCGAAAGCCAGGCATTAATGATCCAAAACCATTGGAACCTCGAAAAAGCAATCGATAATTACCTCTCATCTTCCAAATTCAACCATCCAATTGAAACATCACCATCCTTCCTAGAATGCCAAATCTGTTTCATCCCATATTCACCCTCATCCAAACTCATCTTATCCTGCGGCCATTCTCTTTGCAGATCCTGTTTCACTCAATACTTATCCGAGTCAATCAGCGAAGGTTCCTGCCTATTATCCAAATGTCCAATTCCCAGTTGTTCAACTCACATTCCTCCAAATCTTTTCCAATCCCTAGTCAGTCCCCAGGACTATTCAAAATACTTGAAAATCCTTCTTCATTCATTCACCGAAGGCCGAGAAGAAGTGAAATGGTGTCCAGGTCCTGACTGTGAAAACGCTGTTTTAATATCAAAAAAACTGAAAAGTCCTGAAATAAAATGCAAATGTGGACATTTTTGGTGTTTTTTCTGCACCAAAGAGTCTCACCGGCCACTCACCTGTGACCTGCTCAACAAATGGGAAGCCCGGGGGCTTAGTGACGGATGTGATCAGTGGATTCTAGCAAATACGAAAAATTGCCCGAAATGCAAGAATTTTATTGAAAAGAACTTGGGATGCATGCATATGACTTGTAAATGCGGACATCATTTCTGCTGGCTTTGCCTTGGGGACTGGGCAGAACATGGAAATCACACTGGAGGATATTATAGCTGTAATAAGTTTGATCAAAACAGAGCTCAAGGCAAGTATATGGACGATGAGGTCAAAAGGCTTAAAGCTACTTTTGAGATTAGAAGATTCGAGCATTATTATTCCAGGTATGCTAATCATAAAGCGTCGTTAAAACGTGCAGCTTATCAAAAGGAAATCATTCAAAAACAAATAGAAAAAGTATTAAAAAAGGTTAATTTAACTGAAGGGTTTTCCTTTGTTTTGCAAGCTGCTGAAATTATTTATAGCTCTAAAAAAACTCTTGCTTTTACTTATCCTGTAGGTTTTTTTTTGAATTCAAAGAAAAAAATACAGTTTTTTGAGTTTATTCAAGGAGAACTGGAGAAAAATGTTATTATTCTTGAACAACTTTTAGATGAAAATTTTGATGATTTTTTGGAGGTTGTTGATGGGGCCTGGGTGTTAAATCACAGATATTTAGGGTATCAGAATAAGGTCATTGATTTAATGCAGACTATTCAGAGGCACTTCAATGAATGCGTTGTTCAAATCGAGTCTGGATTCCCTGAAGTTCAAAGTGGAGGAGATGATGACGAGAATATATTCGAAGGACAAGATTTAGAAGATCTTAAGTTTTGGGTGTGCAGTGCCTGCACATTCTCAAATAATGTCATCGATGATAACTGCGCTGCTTGCAAATCAAGAAGATTAAGGCTCTAGAAATAAAATAATGAAAACTCAACCATTTTTAATTCTTCCTACAATGATTAGAATTTTTTTCATAACCTTTGAAATAATTAATGGGAAACAATGAATCACTTGTCGATATCGACCCAGAGATCTTATCATCAACACAGTTAGTTGGTTCTTACATTCAAAAGCGCAGTTCATTGAACTACCAGATAAACCAGTTAAAACTTGCTCTTAACACAAAGAAAACCTGCATCGAGACCAAAAAACTTCGAGACCTAAAAGCGAAAAACTCTTCATTAGTCGTTGAAATCAAGAACTCAGAGAAACTCCTTGAAAAGATTCGTCAAAAAAAATACATCAAATACAGAGATAAAGACCTTTCCATGTACGTCTCTCATTTTCTCAGCTTTCTTCAAAAAAAACGTAAAATTTTCTTATCAGTTTCTGAAGAACTAGATGAAGAAAGCAAAAATTTCGAAAAACAATCGAATTACATGAATGATCGACAAGCTTACCTGAACCATCTAAATGAAAAATCAGAGAAACTCACTGAAAAACTGAAAAAAAATAGTCATCTTTACTCGAAACTAAAGGAAACTTCTAGTGTTGTTGATGAACTTAAATCTAAATTCAATGTTTCTCAGGAAAAAAGAAAGGAAATCAGTGAAAAACATTCAAAACTTGCAGCGAGAAGAAGATTGAAAAGAAGACAAACTCTTTTCATTCCTAAACTTCCGACTAATGCTGTCATGCTTAGGTCGAAACTTTTACTGAAACTTGAATTAAAGAAACAGATCAATGAGTTGATGGCTGACCAGTCACTTCATATTCAACAACAAAATGAGGTAAGGGAAGAGTTGGAACAAGAAGCTCTTAAAACTGAAGATCGGGAAGTATTGGAAAATTTAACTTCTAGTAAAAAAGTACTTCAGAGTAAAATTTTTAAGTATCGATCGGAATTGGAACTGTTTTCTAGCAGTCCTATTCCTCCTAGTCCTATTTTGAAAGATATTGAGGATTCTTTGCATACTGATATGGATATGAGTTCTGATAGTGAGGATGTTTGATGATTAGGTTTAATAAAATAAGAAGGTGAAGATGAGTGGGAGGTGAAGTCGATATAGTTAAATTCTTTATATCCCTTAGTTAACCACATTGACTCGACTCCAAAACCTAGTAGACGAGTCTTTAGACCCAGTAGCCAACAAATGTCCAAGTGGATGCCAGGCAACATCACGAATAACTCCAGCATGAGCATTCATAATAAACTCAGCAGCATCATCATACCCAGTGATCCAAAACCCTAGACTTCCATCAAACCCTCCACTAACAAACAACTCTTCATGAAAAGGATGCCAAGCAAGACTACTGACTTCCTTCTGATGTCTTTTGAAAACCTGAAACTCAGTCATAGTCCTCAAGTCATAAAGTTTAATAAGAGTGTCTTTCGATCCTGTAAGCAAAAAGTTTCCATTAATGCTCCACTTGACTTTAGTAACAGCGTTATTATGTGCATGAACATTGCAAAGCTCTCTCGAACTTTTCGGGTCCCAAAGCTTGACAAGTGAGTCTTTGCTTCCAGTGGCGATCAAAGACTTATAAGGATGCCAATCAGCACATTTGACATCCCATCCATGTCCACTCAGTTCCCGTTCAATGCTCATATTAGAAAAATCCCAGATTTTCGCTAGTTTATCATCTGAACAAGACACAAATTTAATACCGTCACCCGGAGAAAACGCGAGGTCTCGAACTGACTCGTCATGTCCATGAACCTGTTTCAAGTTCTTCATGTTATTCTTAGAAACAATGATATTTCCTTTACTGTCTCCACT
This sequence comes from Stentor roeselii, assembly GCA_006503475.1. Classification (NCBI taxonomy): domain Eukaryota; phylum Ciliophora; class Heterotrichea; order Heterotrichida; family Stentoridae; genus Stentor; species Stentor roeselii. The sequence goes on from RSEH01000025.1 coordinate 65,099, forward strand.
GATCATGAACTGATAGTTCCTAGTCCATTTCATTGCTCGAATTCCAGAATTATGTCCTTGAATCAAACTTTCATACTTAAAAGTAATTCCACTCCAAAGTAAAAATTCGCCTGAGTCACATCCAATAATAACTCGTTTTCCATGATTAGTCCATTGAACTGAAAAAACAGGAGAAGGTTTTTTGTTCTTAAATGAACAGACCAAGTTCCTACAAATCGCAGACTGAGGCATTGATTCAGCGAAAGTAGGAAGTGGCCGGTTGTAAGAGTTGAGATACGGGCGAGAGTGAATGTAAGAGACCAGCGCTGGATGAGGCTCGATGATTTTTCGGTCGCCTTTTTTGTCGTCGTCCTGCATCATCATTATTAATGGCGTTTAAGAGGTTCAAGTCAGCTGCAGGTCTTTTTAAGCTTCAGAGAGAAGGAGAGTTTTCTGTTAAACCTCATCATTTGATACCTGATTTTATTCCTAAACCGTTTTATTTTAAGACTAGGGGCCAGGCACAGTATAGTTCTACTTTTCAAGGAGATGTTGTCAGGTATGATGAGGGGAGTATTGAGAAGATTAGAAAAGCTTGTAAAATCGCGGCTTTGGCACTTCAAGTCGGGTTGAAAGCTGCTGTATCTGGAAATTCTACGGAAGATGTCGATAAGGTTGTTCATGAGTTTATTGTTAGTCAGGGAGCTTATCCTAGTGGAGTTTTTTATATGGGATTTCCTAAGAGCTTGTGCACTAGTGTTAATGAAATTGTTTGTCATGGGATTCCAAATAATCGAAAACTTGAGAATGGCGATATTGTTAATTTGGATGTTACTGCTTTTATTGATGGGGTTTATGGAGATAATAGTGATATGGTCATGATTGGATCATCGCATCCTCCTGGAGTTAAAAAGCTGGTTGATGTTAGCAGATCTGCTGTTTGGCAAGCGATTAAAATTTGTAAACCAGGAACTCCAGTCAATATGATTGGAAAGGTAATTGAAGAATATGTAAACTCTCATGGATACGCAGTATGCAAAGAGTTTATCGGCCATGGAATAGGTACAGGAATGCATATGCCACCGCCAGTGATCCACAACATAAACAACATTACTACACTAATGGAGCCAGGAATGGTATTCACAATCGAGCCAATAGTGATGGAAAACCCAAAATACGACCTGGCCATCTGGGATGACAATTGGACGATTACAGACATTACAGGAGGGCTGTCCTCTCAATATGAGCACACTGTATTGATTACAAAAGATGGCGTGGAGGTGCTGACTGATTTGACTCAAACAAATTCTAAATAATTATCGATTATATTATCAATGAATTTAGATGTCCCTTAAGTATTTCGTTTTTATCAATGAATTTAGATGACTATTAAGTATTTTCGTTTTTATTATGAATATAGAGGTACCTTTAGTATTTTCGTTTTGATATAGCTGTATTGATATTTGAAGTTTGTTAAAAATATTTGATAATAGATATATTGCTGAAGAATTAAATTTTAAATATATGATTTTTTATAATTCAATACAGCTATCTGCTTGATATTGAATCCTTGAATGCTTGCTAGTTAATAATATTAAGAAATAGTTCCCTATTAATTCTAAATTTTTAAGATTGCAGGTATTCTATGTATTTTGTTTTGTATTAATTTTACGGTCTGTGACTGTTGAAGATAATAATCTTTCTGTTGTATAAATTAATTAGTATGCAATTGAATTTAATTACTTTTTTACACTGAAACATAAACTGAAGGATTCGTATTAGGTTCAGAAAAATTAATCTTGACATTTCAGTATTAGTCAATTATTAATAAACCTTAAATCATAAACTTTACTGTGATGATTCTCTTATATATAATCTCAAGGATATTAACAATCATCCAGTTCATTTAAAACTTTATCTTGTGTTAGCATTTTTATGAATAATATGGATTAATTTATAAAACTAATTAGCTATCGATTAAAATTTCTAGTGTTTTCAGACATAAAATGTAGGTGATTTAGGAAACTTATAGACACACAAATGAGAGAACTTTCAATTATTTTATAGACTGAAAAATATCCAATTTGATTAGAATATATTTCTTCAATTTTTGTGTATAAAAATCTAAGATTAGAATCTATAGATTTCAAATTTCTTCTAAAATGTTTACTCTGTAAATTAGTCAAAGTTTGATTGAATGGGTTAAATTCTGATAATCCCTTCCTTTATATGATAAATTTTAATAACTAAAAGAAATTTTATCTTTTAATTATATGGTTATCGATTAAAAGAATGAATATAATCCTTCATGAATTAAGAAATTATATTTTCATAGAAATTAATTAGATAAACCTTCAATCATTTAAATTTAATAATTTGAAGATCTTAAGAATTTATTAATCATTTCAGATATTATTATCTATTATTCATTTAATGTTAATAGGATTCTATTGTGAAGGGCTGTATTTACTTGGACAGTTCAAGATTATTAAAGTTGTTAGAAATTTTATAAAATGCATTACGAAAGTTATAAACTATTCTTCAAGCTGCCTTTCGAAAATAGAGCACTTATTCTAGCAGGTGGGTATTAAAGATACTAAATAAAATTTTGAAATTTCCAAAAATTCACTATATATATTCATAGAAAAAGTCAAGAATAAACTACTGATTTTATTTGGGGCGTTAATTACTAATACACAAACTTTATTTTTAGGAACTATTCTGGCCTAAAAAAATAGATTTTCGATTATAATTATGGATATTGGTGTAGAGTAAGATAATTTATTATTTCTGGCAGATTAAGCCAATTGATGAAGGCCTAGTAAATGAATTTAAACTAAACAAGAATTCAAGGCTTTTTGGCAGGTTTAACTTAATCTTAACTGATTAGAGTATTATTGAAAGAGATAATCTATAATTTATGTTATTGTTAATCTAATGGATGATAGAATCATTAATTTTTAAGATTTATTTCATATAAATACAAAGAGTATTTTTTTAATCAACCATACCTCAAATGATTGAGTCTTTCAATAATAATCCATCTATCTCTTAGGAGAAATCTCTGACCGATCTAATTATAGAATATTTTGAAGAAAATGGTTTATAAGATCAAATTAACATATTAAAAATATTAGCATCTTCGGAAATGGTAATGAGAGTGGGCTCATGCTAAGATATACAATGCGAACACAAAATAGGTTAAACTTTAACAATTAAATTGATCTAAAAGAATTCAGTATCTAATTATGAGTTTACATGATAAATATCAATTTCCAATGACTTAGAAGAAACATAGTAAAATAATCAAAACTTTTTGAGTGGAATTAGATGTATCAAGTAATCCTTAAATGTTACAAAATATTCAATAATTTATACCAAATTAAAGCAACTTATTCAGACGCTAAAACTTTTTGCTGAAAGGAAAATAGCGCACTGCATGCCCTCTCTGTTTAAACTACATTTTAATTTAAATACAAGTGAATATCGACAAAAATTTAACAAGCCAGATCTAAAATTTCTTCAAATACATTCTATGTTGTTAAATTTTATTTATATACATCCAAAAATTCTTAACCCTTTCAGCTCCAAGAATTTTAGGATATTCTTTTTTAAAACTCTTTAATTCACTTTTATCATAAATTAATTTTTTTTCATCAGAAACTCTATTTTTTTTCAAATTAAAATTGATAATGCATACTTTCTACAATTTCATGCTGCGTATAAACGACAATTATAGTTCATAATCATCATTGAATTATCTAGTAAATTGGATCAATAAATTTTCAAGTGGCCATGAAAGACTATAGCTCGAATAAAATAGACATTCCTTGCATATTCAAATACAGAATGAATCTCGATAAAGTCTGCTTTTACAGTGATAATCATTAAAAATTAAAGTTAGTTTAACATAAATAGTTTAGAATTCGAAAGTGAATCAATACACCATATTTTAAGTTAGTTAATTTACTTAAGCAATAAATAGTCTATAAATCTTCTATAAATATCTAGAAATTTCCAGAGGTTGTAAAAACAACACTCTGGGGTTTCTAGGTTAATAATTAAAGATTCATAAATATGTATTAATAATCGATCATATTTATGATCAATATTATAAGAAATTTAAACTTGAAAATTTGATCTGTGAATTGTATTTAAAGTTTGTATTTCATTCAGAAAATCAGGAAGTCATATATTCTGAACTTTTTCACATGTTTTTCCATGTAACGCTAGCATTTCAACTGGCTAAATAGAGTATACAGTAATTTTTTTCTGGTTTAAAGATAAATTTTCCAGTATTTAATATATTAATATTTGAAGATTGTAAAATAAGAGGCTTCAATTATATTTAGAAGCATCATGAGCTTTAAAATTATGCTTCCGGGAGGGGTAAGAGTAGTTAAAAAGTGACAATTAATAATATTGTGTTAGGAGCTGTAGCAAATGTACTGGAGATGGACTTTGTAGACATCTTGATTTTATCACATCGGTATATTTATAGGCACCGTGGTTTTAAAGATCTTAAAAACTTTAGTGAAAATAGAAAACTTCGGCCTATTTTGACTGCTGTCCAAGTTTTCTTCATTAAGGTTAAGTTCTAAAAGAATCATTTTAGTTTAATATTCTTAATCAGATTAGACCTAAACTCTAAAATATTTACTCATCTCAATTAATATTCACATGAATAATCAAATCCTAAAATAGCCTAAATCTTTCAAATTTTTTAATATTTAACCTGATCCTTTGTGAAAATAAATAACTTAAAATATTAATTCCAACAAACACTCATATCCTAAATCCAAGTTCAAATAAAACCCAGTCTAAATCAAAGACTCACCACTAAAACTTTTCGAAAATTTTTAAATAAAGACAATCATAAAAAATGAAACCTTTCCAGCCTCACTCACCTTCAACTATCTTCCTGCTAACATACGCAGCGATGACTTTCCGAAGGTCAGCTCTCGAGATCTGGTCACTATCAAAGTCCCACATCGAGCAAGACTTGAACTTCACAAGTGTTATCCTTGGGACTCTTGACACATCTTATCTTTTGAGTTACGCCTTCGGAGAGTACATCAACGGGTACCTATGCGATTTGATAGGTGAAAGTAAGATAATGAGTCTAGGTCTGCTAAGTGCAGGAATTTGTTTAATAACCGTGACTTTCAACTAGATGGCAGTTCTTTCCTACATCCACGTGGGATACGTGGTCCTTTTTATCATCCTCTGGCTGATCGAAGGCTATTCCCACTCAGCAGTAACAATTAAAAAGGTATTCCCAGGGGGTATGTCTCTAATGAATTCTTACTACCCGGCAAGTAAACGAGGAAAAGTCATGGGCCTCTGGGGTTCAGCAGCCTCTGCCGGGAACTTGTTAGGAATAGTCTTATACACCTCTTTAGAAGAAGAACTTCACCTGCCCTGGACAGAGACTCTCGCCTTATCAGGAGCTTTGATTATTTTTATCGCAGTTGCAATAATAATAGTCTTTCGAGAAACTTTCACTTCTTCACATCTTCTAAAAAACCCTTCAAACCCTTCTCAACCAAAACGAGCAGGTTTTTTCGAGGCTTGGAAAGTAAAAGGTCTCTTGATTTACACAATGGCTTACACATGTTGCAAGTTCATGAATTACGCTTGGATGATGTGGCTTCCTTATTACCTTGAAACTGCAGTTGGAGTGAAACATTTTTACATCGGGCTTTCAACGGCAGGTTATGAAATCGGCTCAGTCTTAGGGACCTTCGGCGGGGGGTGGGTGTCGGACTTGATACATTCCAGGGTCAAAACAGTTCAAGTCATGCTAAGCTTCGTTTGTCCTCTGAGCCTTTTACTCTGGTTCACTGATAAAGACTCTCCTGTAGTTATTGTTCTGATTTGTTTCGGCTTGGGAGTTTCAGTCGCTGGGGTTTGTTATTTAGTCAACTCTTGCGCAGCTGCTGATATTTCAGCCTCAGGGACACAAATCGGAGCCATTTCTGGATTGATGGATGGAGTTGCAAGCCTTATTACTGGAGGGGGCATCTTTTTTATTGGCTTTGTGCAGAGGTTTTCATGGGCTTGGGTTTTTTTAGCCATTTGTGTCGCTGACTTGACTGCTATTGGACTTGTCGGCTTTGTTAGTGTGAAGAAAGCGAAGGGATAGATCATATATTAAATAAGTTCTCTAAGGAATATTTGGATGACTTTGGCTTGTTTCTTATTCGTAGTTTCTTTATCTCGTAGTGGCAGCCTACGTGGATATTACTTTCTTTTAGAAGGGATAAGGAACGGGTTTTTAGTGTTTCTTCTAGTGAGAAAATTGGTGAGAAACTGCAGGATGAACTGGATGACTTGAAGGCCTTTTTTTTTGAGGGAGGCACTGCGGGACGAGACTCGAGAACTGGATTTAGGTCTAATGACAACTGACTGGAGGCTTTAGTGGATACTGTTAAGTTTAGATCTTTTGAGATTGCTTTGTAGATTAAGTACTCGGTTGTTATTAAAAGTAACTGGGCCACCTTCCCATCAGTAGAGTGTCTCTCCATTTATACCCCCAAGATAATTATTTCTTAAGTAATCTATATCTTTGAGCAAACAACTTATTCCTAGGGCGATCGATCTGAATCCCTCTAGTAGAACTACCTGAAGTACTGGACACATTTCCCTGGTGCTTCTTAGTATTTTCAGGAGTAATATCATCCGGATCAGACAAGTTTTCATCTTCACACTTCCGATTAAAAACATTATCCAGCAATTTTTTCTGTTCTTCCTTCGAATAAAACCTAAGATCTTTATGTTCTCTAATCTCCTCATTCAAGCTCATGACCCTAAAAGCATATCCCTGGTCAACCAAGAACATCTGTCGTTTATCAGCGTATCTCATTTCAAGCGTGTCCTGCGAGACCAAAGAGTAAAAATAAGCATTGAAGTCATTTTCTGAACTATTCGTCTTGGGCCTTAAAATTCTTCCAAGTCTCTGAGCTTCTTGTCTTCTGGACCCAAAATGCGAGGATATCTGAATAATCACATTCGCTCCGGGGAGGTCGATTGAAGTGTCGCCGACTTTAGAGACTAATATTGTATTATGTGTTTCTTTGTTTTGAAAATTGAAAAGAATGTCGATTCTTTCCTTGTGAGGCGTGCTTCCACAGATCATTGGAAGGTTGAATTTTTCTTTGTAAAGTTCGAGGACGAAGAGATTATCAGAAAAAATAATGATTTTGTCACCCATTTTTTCATGTTTTCTGACAAGATATTCACATGTCATAAGTTTATTTGGATTCGCCACATATAACAAGATCTTTTTGTCAGAGTTTTTAGGGTCTAGGTACTCCTGGAAAAATTCAGCAGTCATCGGACACCAAACTTCAATACATTCAACTTTAGCAATAAATCCATTCGCTTGCAACTCAAGCCAATTAGCTTCATAAAGTTTAGGTCCAATCAAAAAGTTCAAGTCATCGATTTTATTATCTTCCCTGACAAGTGTAGCAGTGAGTCCTAACTTGCAATGACTTTTCATATCAAAAATGACTCTTCTAAACACATCAGCAGGTACAACTTGAACTTCATCCATGACAAGTAATCCCCACTCAACTTCCTTCATTTTATTATACATCTCTTCATTTTCCGGGCGTCTTTTTCCAGTGAATCCCATCATCGAATAAGTTGAAATAACAATGCAAGGTTTTACGTTATTTTCAATCAAATCAGTTTTATTCGATGTGAAACAAAATATTTGTTTAGGGTCAATAGTTGACCAAAGTTCCAGTTGTCTTTTCCACTGATCAACCGCGACACAACTAGTACACAAAATAATAGCGCGCTTCTTAACAGTGCAAATAGCAGTGATGCCCACAAGAGTCTTCCCCGAGCCACAAGGCAAGACAATCACTCCAGACCGAGCACGTCCATTGCTAAACATTTTGCTCAAACTTTTTTCCTGATAAGGCCGAATATGCGTACTCGGCTTCAAATCAATTTCAAGCTTCGGGTTGAAGTCATCAGCGAAGAAGTCATATTCTTCAATCAATGGAAAGTTCTGGTCTTGACAGTCTTTTCGCACCTGTTCAATCAAGTCACTTGAAATCGGCATGCTTTCCAAGTTGTCTCCAATTTCAGGATTTTCACCGTCCATGAGTTTGTTCATCTCTTCATTGATGTCTTCGACGTGGTTTTCAGTGACGTCCATTTTTACTCCGATTGCTGCGTTTTTGGCATTTCGGACACTTTCGATCTTTTCCAGGTCTTTCAAAACGCCTTCATAGGCGGTTTCGATGAAGTAAAGGTTGTTTCGGAGGACGAGCTTCGCTCGTCCACATTGGGCTGTACTGTCGTTTATGAAGGAAATCACCTCCTCGGGAAGACAGATTAACTTGTTGTAGCTTTGAAGGACTGAGATTATGTAGTCTGGCTCTAGTTTGACTGAGACTGCCGCGTAGAGAGAGTAACGGGTTAATTCGTACTCGTGGATGTTCTCTGGACGGGATCTCGGCTCTGATATCGCGATGAGGAAATCAGTCACTTGCAGGTAGTTGGAACATGAGGACTGTAAGAAAATGTGACGATTCGGACACACCCAGATTGGCTTCTCGAGATGGTCGTCTTTTAGAGAAAAGTTTGAATAGTCGAAGCTGAAAAGTGAGGATATTTCATTTGAGGATTTAAGCATAGATACAATATTATATTAAGGAATGGGAAACTCTCCAGTTAATACCATGTCTTATCACGAGACCGGCAAATGCAGTTTATTTCATAGCTGCTCTAGTTTAACCGAGCTGGACGTAGACGAGCTGGCTATTCACCGAGAAATCGGAGTTCCTCGCGGGCGTATCTGCACTGAAGCAATGCGGTTCATGGATTCCAACAGTAAGGCTCTTTTATTTGCAGCTATGAGTCCTAACCCAGAACTGGTTCGGCGATATTTGTCTTATGGAGCCAGTCCTGATACTTACGACCAGAACCGGACTAGTCCTCTTCACATTGCATGCCGAGAAGGGAGTATGGAAGTAGTTAAGGAGCTCATAAGTCATCGATGCAATTTGAGTATCGCTGATTGTGCTGGATGGACTTCTTTGCATATTGCAAGTCATCGAGGTCATAGTGATATTGTAGAGTTTTTGCTTGCTTGTGGAGCTGAAGCTACTTCTGTTAATTCTCATGGTCAGACACCTTTTGACCTGGCACGGGACTACTCTACTAAAAAGAAATTCATCAAGTACTGGGGCGTCCAAGACGTTCAATGTGATAATGAAGGAAGAGACAAACGTCCTCTAACACCCTACAGTCAAGAGTCAAGCGTCACAAGTGACCTCTGGATGAAATTCGGCAAGATCAGCTATATAAGCAGCTACAAGTACCTCGAAGAAACCCTAAAAAACATTTACAACAACGACTTCAAAAAAGGACTATCAATGTTAGTAATCGCAGGAATAATCGATCAAAACCCTTCAAGCATCGCAAGATTTTTACATGAAAATCAAAAACTAAACCCTGCAAAAATCGGTGAAACATTAGGAGAACCCAGTGATTTTTTCCGAGAAGTTTGCAAAGAATACATGAATTTAATCGAGATTGAGCATCACAACCTTCTAGATTCTTTATCAAGAGTATTAAGACTAGTGAAGTTGCCAAAAGGACTTCTTTCAGACCAGATAATAAGCATTTTCGCTCAAAGGTTCTTCAGAATAGACGGGCCTTTCAATTCAATAGATTCAGTCCATCATCTGGTATTCAACATCATCAACCTTAACTACCAAGTCCATACTTTGCAAGAAGAACCCAGCAAAGAAGAGTTTTTCTTAAAAAACAAAGGAATGCATGACGGAGGAGATTTTCCTGAGAAGTACCTGACGTGGATCTATGAAAGTGTCTTGACAGAGCCTCTTGATGCAGTTTTTTATCAACAAATCGCGCCAGTCTTTGAAGAAGTCCTGCATAGTGGCTACTTGAAGTACAAAATTGGAAATGACTGGAAAGAAAAGTACTTTATTTTCAATTCTGGCACTCTTTGGTGTTTCAAGTCATCAACTCAAATCACTCCTAATGGGTTCTTACCTTTCAAGAGTAACAAAGTCAAAGTCAAGGGAAAGTTTTTTTCTATATCTGGAGATGTCGTGTTTTGGAAGATCAATGCTGATGGCGCTGCCTGTCTCCAGAGGTATAAGGAAATTTTGTTTAAGATGGACAGTCCTGATGCTTGGATTGGTGGGTTTCAAAGTCTGATCAGAACCTAGAAGTTTGAAAAGAGATTAAGTTGTTGATGAATAAGATAATTGTATAAGTCGATTTTAAGGATTGGAAACTCTTCATTATCATTTTTTGAAAAAGTTTCAAGAATAGCGAAAGATTTTTGATCATCAAAAGAAAATTCAGGCTGATATAAAGATTAGCTAATAACTTAATACTTGATATTTAAAATAATCTTTTGCTTTAGATCTTGTCTTTATTTCAAACTATTCGAATTTAAAAATGAACAACACGAACTCTCCTTACAGCATGCTTGCCACTCACGTGAATGACTTACGAAGAATGTGGTTTCAAGAGCATGAAAAAAACAAAAAACTCAAAGAAAAACTGCGAGAATTCAAAATTCTGATGAAAAACATCCAGTCCCACATCCTTCTCAACGAGTCATTCACCGAAGAGTCAAATTTGAGTCTTCTGGAAATTCGAGACTTTTCCAATCAATCAACACTCGAGCAAACGTCCAGTCCCAACCTTTTCCAATCCCAACTCGCTAAAGTCGTTTCAAACCTTTTTATGAAAGTTATGCGGGAGTCTTTTAATTCTCTCCAATCTTCAAAAATGTTGCAAAAAAAGACCCGCCTGTTAATTTTTCTGTTGAATCTTCAGAAAATCTTCCAAAATCATGAAATTCTTCACAAAAGTCATGCGATTCGTTGTCTTCAGCCTTTTTTTCAAAGATCTTCAAAAATCTTTAAAATTTTTCAATCAACTTCAGGACTTTTTTTTCGATTAAAACGATTTTCTTTTGAAGAATTTAAAAAAAAAACTTTGAATTTGAACTCAGTTGACTCTGAAAGGAAAAAAATTGACCTGGGTGTTAATGAAACTTCTCCTCCTAATTTTAAGGAGTACTTTGGAAGGCAGATTGAAAATAGTCTTGAAGAATTCAAGAGCTTCTCTGATAGTTGCTTTGGAGGCTTTGAACAGGCAAGAAATAAACTCAACTTTCAATTTGATATTGAAAAAAATAAGAGAATTATCAAAAACCCGAAATTTTTGAACTTTATGCAGATCTTTAGAGAAAAAATCATCGAAAAAAAAAATTTTGCCTTTCAGGCTGTTTTGTTTTGGTTTGAAAATTCGATTTGTTATCAAGAAGGAGTTAAACTTTTAGTTGAAATTTTACAGAAAGTTGTAAAAAGAAAGTCGAAAATAGAGGCTTTAGTAGCTATTGGAAATTGTACGAGGATTAAAAAAATGGTTTTAAGGGTTTTTGAGTTGATTTTATACAAAATTGCTAATCGAGTCTCAAAAGATTATTTTAAAAAGTTGATTTACTGTAAATATAAGAACTTCAATTCCCGTGCTTTAAAAAGACTAGAAACTCTACTCAAGAAATCCTTCAAAAAATCATTCAACCTGTGGAAAAACCCAAAAAAACCTCTATTTTTCAACAGTACTCTCTTCAACTCTTACATCTCTCTTCACAAACTTTCCGAATTCCCCAAAAAATACACCACAAGACTGAAACGCGAGACTTTTTTAAACATAGTAAAAACAATAAACCAAGAAATTTCATTAACCTGCCTCCAGTTAACAACCCTTTCAAAAGCATCTCAATTATTAAAAATATTCACAATGCGAAGACTCTTCAAATCATTTGAAACCTGGAAAAATCTCGAAAATTTCGAAAAACTCTCAAAACTAACTCGATCAAAAAAAATGGTAAAACTCTTGGCAGACAGTGCCTTACAAATAATTTCAATCGCCTTCAGGTCCTGGCAATACTCAATCTATTCCCAAATCAACTTTTCAGATCAAAACAAAGAAAACTACTACAAAAAGTCCTTAAATTTCAATCTACTCACCCAGCCCCGACCTTCTAAGAAGCCTTTACAAATTCTGAATAATTCTTATAATAATCTCTAATCATTCATCCTATCACTAAAGTTTTTTTTACAATTAGGACAAGAAGCTTTTTTCAGTAACCACTGGTCAATGCAGGGTAAATGAAACTTATGAGAACAACTCGTGATTCTGATACGTTCGCCATTTTGAAAGTTGAGAAGGCAGATCGAGCAAAGGTTATCATCAGTGGATGAATAGTCCCCGATAGTAATCCGGCTGATATCAAGCGGTGTCATTCCTTGGGAGTCATGAACAAGACTAGGAGCTTCTTGTCCTTCATACTGGTCAAGAAGCAAAACGTATTCTCTTTCCCTTTCACTTCTCTGAATGAAGTCAATTAAAGAATAAGAAATATAAGTCGCATATCCAACAATCCAAGAGTAAATCACGATAAACCACATACAAATAAACCAACTCACTTGTTCATCAAAGCAGTTAGGCACTAGTTTCGCTTCAGCGAACCAGAAAGTCCCAAGAATAGCCAACACGAGCAATGTTGGAAAAAGGAGAAAGACGGTGACAAGAGTAAATATCAGAGATCCTGGACAAAACAACTGGCTTCGGAACTCGTCAACGACTTGTCTTAAAAAAAGAACTTCTGCAAGTTTAAACGTGGGAAGTAAAGAAATCGTGAATAGAAGCCAGATGTCGATGCTCATCGGACAAGCACTGAGTATCTGTTACTCGCTGTTCCAAGGTCCGAGAAGGACTGAGATGTAAGTGTATCCCACCATGATTAGAAGGACGTAGTCTGGACTGGCTAGAATTTACAATGAAAGTCTTGACATTTAGATTATTTTCTAACCTAAGTGCTTCAGAGGTTTTGTGTAACGACGAAGGGCGTCACCTGACATGCTCCCGTATAAACTTTCATGTTCTTTTGAGAAGTCTATCACTATCACGGAAATGTCGTCTATTACTACTCCTTCGGATTGCACGTGGTATAACCAACGATATCTGCATTCTTCTGATAACATTCGAGCTATTGTTGAGTTCTTGTTGTTTGATGGATAGTCATTGTACTCAAGGTCTGTGCACTTGTCTTTTAACATTTCGATGAAGTTTAGAACTTCGAGGTTGTCCATTACGTCCCATATTCCATCAGAAGCTATAACTATGTATTGGTCCAAATTAGAGTACATTGAAAAATACCTATACTCAGGAGTTCCTAAAATCCCATACTTCTTTCCAAGTCTATCGCCAATAGACCTAGTCATCGACAAGGCAGATTCAGCATCAGGTAAAATAACCCTACAATGTCCATCAGGACTAAATCCATCTTTAAACCTTTCAATATGTCCTCCAGCCTGTTTAATCCTAACAGACTCTTCCGCATTATCAGGTTTCTGATCAATAGTCAAAGGAATGGGTTTAAGCATTCGTTGAACAGTATAATTTCTCGCATTAGGATTACGATATTTGTTCATCGGAAAAATCGAGTCATTCAAAGTTCCTAAAATCGCTCTGGAGTCGCCGATGCACCCAGAGTGAATAGAATTTTCACTGATAAAAATTAAAATCCCAGTAGAACCTGACAAGTCACAGTTAATCGCACTTTCCTTCACAGCCTTGTCACAATCTTCAAGAGCCTGGACCACAGCGACTTTTGGGTTATGTACGAAGTCCTGAAAATGAGAAATAACGAAATTTGACACGAAATTCACGCAAAACTCTGAAATTGAATGACCTTCGTAGCCATGTCCATCGAAAAGCATGCAAAATAAAGTGCCTTCAGTAGCTAAAACATGAAAATTGTCCTGGCAAATTTTGTTTTCTACTCCTTTAGGGTCTTGTCCAGGTAGTAAACAAGCAGAAATTTTCATAAAGCGAGGACCGACTTGGTGCTTCTGGATGATCTGTTTCAATGGAGCCTTAAGGGAAAATTCCAGGATGTTCTTGCCAAGCATGGAGCCGACAGCTGATATATTTGTTAATTTCAGCCTTTGGAACGATTGGTACTCGTAAACTAGTTAAGACTTACTCTGTGAGTTCTGGTCTTGAGATTTCCCGTGACAACAGCCCATGTTAACTAGAATATTTAATCATCCATTAATTCACTCCTGGAATTTTTATGTGGTTCTTTAAATTCACTGAAAAATAATCAACTTTACATTTCTTTTTTAGTCTTCAGGTAAATGGAAGAAAATCTTAAAGAACTTATCAACAAAGTCCATCCAAACGAAAGCGAAAAGTTTGAAGGTATCGAAGATCTCTGCTTGACTTGGAAGTACCTCCAAGCCTCTTCTCCAAACCCTCAGCTAATCCGTTTATTCTACCGAAACCTGAAGCATCGAAGTATAAAACCATCAGCTTCTCTTTGCATGGTTCATGGTTTTGCTGAACATTCCGGAAAACTTTTAAATGTTGCGAGTTATTTCGCCTTAAGAGGCTTTGAAGTGCATTTGATAGACCTGAGGAGCTTCGGGTATTCAGGAGGAGCACGATGTGGGCATGATTTGCTTCAATTTCAAAGCGATATTAAAGTACTTCTAGACCAGGCCCGCAGTGATCTTCCTTGTTTTTTATACGGCCACAGCATGGGCGGCATGTTGGTGACAACGATTTTAATAAACAACCCTCAACTCAGCTTGTCAGGCGCTTTGATCTCGGCGCCTTTGTATGAGTCCAGCAGTGCCGAGGTGGACATAGTGAAAGAAAACCTGTTTCATTCAGTGGCCGAAGTGATGAGTGAAGGTCTTTTTAATTCTTACATTGCTCCAGGGTGTTTAAGCCGAGATGATCAGTTTTTGAAAGGAGTTTTCGATGATAGAAAACTTATGCCGTTCTTTGGACCGAAACTTGGAGTCAGTCTTTTGGATCATATGAAGTGGGTCTTGAAAGCTGCTGGAAAACTGAAACATCCGGTCGGCTTTTTTCATGGAAATGATGATACTTTAACTTTCGCCAAAACTACCAAGTTTGTTCATGATCAAGCATGTAGCAATGATAAAACTTTTCATGTTATTCCTGATGCTGGACATGAACCTCATCATGATATTTATAGAGACTCTTTTATTCCTAAACTTTTTCAATGGGCACAAGTCAGGGCTAAGGCACTTCCTTTTGGAAAAGTTTATAATTTCAAAGTAGGACTCGCTGGAATGCCGAGTACTTCCAAATGGCCGCGACTCGTGCTTTACTTTTTTATCGTTGTTTATCTGGTAATTGCTTTTAAAGTGAAAATTCAGCTAAATCCTGTGAAATGCTTGAAAATAATGAAAATCTTTTCAATGATTTTCTGGCCGATGAAGATAGTGACTGGTTAACTAATTACTATTTACTTACCTTCCAGAAATCTTTTTGTATATCGAAGTCAAATAAGAAGCGTTTAGTTGCTGTTCGATCCAAGTGTGCCATTTGTGGAAAGGAATCTGATTTTTCACTGCTGTTTGGTATAAAGACTTCGGGGATACTGTGCAGATGGTGTCGATGTAAACTGAATTCAACTTCATTGCCTGGGTCGCCAAAAAGAAGTACTCTTCACATGGGGACTTCCTTGGAGCCTTTCCGAAGACTTGCCAATCGTCTTGCTTATGGACTCCTAATGTCCTCGGGGTCATTTTAAACGATTTCATCAGGTCAACGCTCATTGATTTTCTCAGATCGTAGAAAGGAAGAGTTTTTTTCATCAGGCTTTCAACTGGCTCCGGGAAATGCATTTCAGAGTCATCAAGTTCTTCAAGTTCTAGCTTCAGACTCGCGTTTTTTGTGTGAGGAGCTGGCTTGGTTGGCACTGATGAAGCCATTTGGAGCATCTCGATTTCTTCTGATTGACTTTCAGTTATTTGGATTAACTCCTGGTTCTTTTTGTACTGCTCGTCGTAAAGATGCTCAAGTTCCTCTTTTGATGAAATTTCTTCATTTAGTGAAAGTTGAAGATTTTTTATGGTTTCTTCGAGTTTTTTTTGAGTCTTTTCGAAGGTTTTCAGTTTTTTTAAATAATCGTCGAGATGAGTTTCAAGTGTTTTTATTGTTTTTTCAGATTCTTGGAGTTTTTGATCTGAAATCTTGTACTTTTTTTCTAATTCAATTTTAATCCCTGTTTAGGTGTTACGGAGGAGATTTTCGTAGTCCTTCGTGAATTTTTCCTTAATTTCTGAAATATCGGCTTCGTGTTTTTCGATACTGATGGTCTCACTCTCTTCTTCTCTTACTTTTTTAGAGGTGGATATATACTGAGTACTGTCAAGTATCGAGTTGACTTCTTTATATTTTTCTTCACTAATCTCAAGTTCTTCAGTGAGTCTTGAAATATCTTCGACAAGTCTTTTATTTTCAAAGTTTTTATCTTTTAATTGATTTTCAAGACTTTCCTTCTCATTCATCAAGACATCATTATTTTCAGCTAAAACTTTGGCAATACCAATGCATGCCTGAAGGTCATTTTCTCTTTGATTAATATGATTAATCGCGTCCTGCAGTTCATCAAGAGGGTTGCTTTTATGAGAAATCTTTTTAAGCCTTCTTTCAATATAAGGCTGTTCAAGTTCATCAGACAACGAAGAAAGAATACCGAGTAACTTAGAAGAGTCAGGTGCATTATTAGTTCTCTCCATTTTCCTATCTAAATTAATACATTATCTTAGTAGTCCCTGCCAATGAAGCCCATTGCGAATTCAAAGCCGAGTACAAGTGCGACGTTAAGTGGAAAAGCTCGAAGAATGCAGGTGTTGTAACCTTTGAACAGCTGACGAAAACCATCTTCTTTAATAGTTTTCACAAAGCAATCAACCCCATTTTTAAACTTGGGGTTCGCAAGGGAATCAGCTTGAATTCTTGATTTAATAGTGTCGACTGGGTAGATAACAGTCCAATACGCAATCCCAGCTAATCCTCCTGAAAGCATAATGATGGAAAAATGTCTTTTTTCTGTATTTTCTTGACCACCGAATAACACCCTGGGTGCTATTTGATAAGTGGAGAAATAAGCAGCATCTCCAATAACATCTCGTGTTAAAGTGAGTAGAAGTCCTCGATAAAAACCAAAAAACCCTCCGGTCCTCAAAAGTTCGATAAAACATTCTCGAGTACTCAGAAACTTCTGATTATTCGATGTCTGAAGACGAATACGAATCGCCTCGGTTGGTGAGGAGATCAGAGAAGTCGCCACGCCTGAATATACTCCACATAGGGCGTGCTCTGCACCTGTCAGTGGTTCAGTTCGATCTTTCATCATTCGACTTTTAGAGTTTTCTACTACTCCGAAAGAAATTGAATTTCCGAAGCAGTTTCCGATGATAGACACGCCGCATCCTTTCCATAAGGTCAGCAGTCCTTCATATTTTACGATTTGTTTCAAAACTGAAAAATCATTTCCTCCAGAATTCTGGAGACGCACTTTTATCATATCAAAAGGCTGGGAAACGAACACGCCACAGGCGCCTGAAAATGCGCCTGCAATGAAACTTCCCGGCTCTGGAAACATGGAAATTCCTGACATTTGATTATTAATGATTGTGAATGTGTGACGTCATTTCGATGACGGGTAAAGATGAAAATTTTGAATATATGGACAGGTTTTTGAAGATTTTATTAGATTTTTTAAATAATTTGGTTTGATTATTTATTCAATTTGATTGAACTGTTTCAGGATGCATTTTTTTGAAATAAGCAACTATTACTGTGATATCATCGACTAAATCATCCTCAGCTGAAAGCCACTTTGACCAGGCCAAGGCTGAGAGACGACTCGTTGCTTCTTTTGCGTCGTTTGAAGAACTTACAATTCTGACAGCTTCTTGGTTAGATATGAACTCCCAGATACCGTCAGTTGCAAGAATTATGAACTCGTCGTTTTCAGTTAGATCATAAACCATTGTGTCTGGAACACTTACTATTCCGATGTTTTGAGAGACTAGGTCACCTATGGCCCTGGTGATGCTTATACCTGGATACTCTTTTCCTTTGAAGTATACCCTGCTGGGTCCTCCAGGCAAGGATCTGATCTGTCCTCCAGCTGTTTCAACCCTCGACCTCTCTTTCGAAGACTCAGGCCGGTGATCTTGAGTAAGTTGAACCGGAATAATTTCTTCATCAGTTCTCTTCCCAATAACTGCTCGAGAGTCTCCAACATGTCCTAAATAAAGCTTTTGAGATCTTTTCAATACCATCGAGCACGTTGATCCTGACATGTTGATATCGAAATCAGCTGAGTTCGAGGCACTAACACGAATAAGGTTTGAGTGACTTTGGACGAAACACTCTCTAAAAGCCTTGCAAGGGTCTTCTTGCCAGTTCACATTTCCCAGAAGTAACTTTGGCAGGTCTTTTTGAAGATAGTCTGAAACCTTATGCCCGAAAATCCCGTGACCGTCGAAGACTGAGAAGAGCAAGTCGCTCTGGTCGAGGATTATCAGAAAATTGTCTTGGTTTGGAATCTGTTTTGTACCTTTTTTGCAAGATGTCCACATTTCGCACCTTTTTAAAAAAGTTTCCTTGTTTTCTTCCCCTGTTAACCTTGTTGGCTTTTCCTCGTAGGGCTGCTGTGCACCTGAAAGTGTACTTTCGAGGATTGTTAAGTTTTTCACGTCCATGAATGAACCTTGGTGGAAACCGATTTCTTTTATTTCTTGATTTTCTAATTCAGTGGTTTTAAGGGATGGGTTTCCAGGATTATTAGGTTCTGTATGTGCCTTATTCATATTCGAAATGTGTTCAGCTAAAGTGAGATGTCGATCAAGTTTCCTAACATTAGTTTGTAAAACTTTAATACTAGAAACTTCGCTCGATCCATTACAGTGGCAACTTCCCATTTATCACTCATTATTATCAACCATATAGTTTAACGTAAGGATTACAATAAGTTGAATTAGCAACTAGTTTTATAAAGCGCCAGCATTCTTTCAGCCATTCCAAGAGTTTTAACTTTCCACATTTTCAGTTGTTTATGAAGATCCGCACATTTTTCCTCATAAAATTGAACAGTTTTGCTAAGTTCCTGATTTTGCACAACTAAACCTTGAATATTTTCTGGTTTTTCTTTAAAAGTTTCTTTACCCGATTCAGTCTCCGTATTTCTTTTTATCAGTTTTTCCAATTTTTTAACCTTTTGTTTATAATGAGCGATTTCCGCTTGGCATTCCACCCTAATCTGTTCACAAGATCTTTCATTCATAACTTTTACTTCATCGATAAGACTTTTGTATTCATTTTCAGCGATTTCTCTTCTTTTTCTCTCCTTTTCTAAAAGACTTCTGCAATTTTCAAGTTCATTTTCCTTCTGCCTGAATTCATTAGATTTTTTTTCAGCCTGCACAAGTTTTTCCTCTAACAACTTAACAATAACATCATTATCCTTCACCTTGCCCTTCAGCATTTCATTTTCATTGACCACTTCAAAAAGCCTGGCTTCACATTTTCTCAGTTTTTCTTCTACTTCGAAAACAATCCCCTTAAAATTTTCCCTAATTGCATCATTTTCAGCTTCAAATCTGAGAAGTTTTTCAGTCATCGCTGAAATGTTTTCTTTTAAGTTTTTTACTTCAATAGCGTGTTTTTCTTGAAAGAGCTGCAACTGTCTTGTGTAAAGTTCCTGAGTTAAAAGTGAAGACTGTATCGAGACCTTCTGGTCAAAATGGGCGGTCGAGGAGTCTAGTTTCAAGGGAGAAGCAGGTAATGCTGAAGTGTTACAAGACAAAAACGGTTTTTCTTTCTTCCTTGCATTGATTTTATTTTGTATCTCTTCAATCTTATCATCAAAAATCGATGAATGTTTATTTTTAGTAGTCTGACATCGAAGATTAACAAGATTTTCACCTTTTTTCCATGATTTTATCTCATTTTGAATCGAGTCACATTCTTGTCCAGCAAGTTCAAGAATTTTTTTCCTAAGTTCCTTTTGTTCTTGCGGTTCAAGAACAATTTCACTTTCTGACATGATGATTATTTAAACCTGGGTCCTTGGTGATTATAAATGGAAGACTTGATACTCAACTCTTTACTGAGACTCTCGAAACAAGTCACTCCCAAAAGGGAGACGTTTCCTTTGCCCAGGGCTGAATGGGCGAATGACCTGCGGAATTCAGACCCTGGAATGAGCTTCAGTACTTATTACTTACTTGACAGTCCCAATGCTTCTCTTTCACCTATTCGACCTGCATTGAGGACTAGTTCCAGTGTCTCAACAAGCGCTTTTTCACCTGTAAAAAAAATCAACTTTTCACCTGTCAAGCAACTGGAAAAGTTTTCCTTTCAGAAAAGAAACTCAGGGGACCCTTCAACTGAACCTTCCAGAAGAATCACGGAACCGGAAAGTGAAATAAAAAAATTTGTTGATAATGGGAAAAAAGGAAATAAGAAAAGTCATCGCCAGGGAAAGTCTTTCGATGCAAGTTGCTTGAAAGTATTAAAATGTAGAAAGAATGAAAAAAGTAAGAAAGTTGATGAAAAAACTGAGAAATTTGAAAAAAATCAGGATTATATCGTAAAAAATTTAAAGATTGAACTTGATAGACTCAAAGCGGAACTCGCTGTGAGTCAGCAAAAGTTGAAAAAATTGCAAGAATGTAAAAATTAGTTATATAAATGTTAGAATAGTTTAGATTATTTGTTGAAAGCATCGCTGTCTATCAACTAATACTTTTACTATCATTATGAATTATTTTTATTATTCTTGCTGAATCATGGTAATTTCTGAATGTTTCTTATTTTTTGTTTCTACTTCTTTACCTGAGGTCTCAACCAGTGAGTGATCTCTGGACCTGTTCATTTTAGCGAAAACATGTTCGTAAGTCGTGATTCCTTTAATTTTAATCCAAATGTGGAAGATAAGCAAATTAACTGACAAGAGAAAACTAATTCCACAGCAAATGCCTAAGACAACAATTTCAGCTATCCATGCTGCATCGTTTTCAAAGGACCTGATGTGTCTTTTCGTGTCAAGTTCCAATGGAGGGTTTTCCAAAGTGTAGTCCATTAAAACAACGATAACTGTGGAAAGCACAGCAGAAGAATTGATCACCAGACAAACAACAGACAAAATGAAACATTTATAGTTTTTCTTTCCAACACAATTATTAATCCATTTGCAATGATGATCAAAACCATCAGCACATCGATCACATTTTCCACAATGTTTACTTTGAATGAATCTAGAAGATTTGCAGATAGAACAATAAGAACAATCTTTATTGTTATCAACTTTTATACCTAAAGTACTCAAAGTGTCTGTAGGGTTGATAAATGTTGAGAAAAATCCGAATAAGACCAGAAAGGTGAATGATAAGTGAAACATGGGTCCGTAAAACACCTGATTATTGATTACTTGCCACTTGAAGGGAAGAATTGGAGCGATTGCTATTTCATTGAGGATAAGCTGCACTACAATGAACACCCACAGAGCTTTTTGTAAGAGATGGAAAGGGCGGATCAGTCCATGTTTTCTCATGATTTATTAATAATTATTTCTTTAGAGGTCATTCTTTATAAATTGTCTTTCAACTAATTTTCCATTTTTAAACATCTCCTTCGTATTGACAAGTCTTCAAAAACCTCTAAATTACCAGTTTTCTGAATTCTTATTCTTTTTCGAATTTTATTATTTTAATGAAAATCAGCAGACTCGCTATTTCCTCAGTTCCAGAAGTTCAAAGAGGAAATGAGAGTTTTTTGAATTATATCCTTCCTTGCAAAGAAGCGATTTTGGACTTTTATTCAGATAGAGAGTTTACTTTGATTGTTTCAAGTTCTGGAGATGTTTGGGTCATCGGCAATTTTTTCCAAGAAACTGAGAATCCTTTTGAGTATCGTTCTTTAGGTTTTAAGCTGAGTGTTCAGATGATAACCAGCAATGGAACCTGTGCATTGATGCTAACCAACCAAGGTAAGGTCTTCGGTATGGGAAGTTCAAGATTTGGAATATTGGAGGCGGAGACCTGTTCAAGTCCAGTTCAAATTTCGATATTAAGTCTAAAGAAAGTAGTTCAATTTTCGATATCGAGCACCTACGCCGGGTGCGTTGATGAACAAGGAAGTTCTTTCATCTGGGGCACATTTGAGACTTTGGAACTTTTTCAATCATTTCATCAGATAAACGACGCTAAATCGTTTACTTGTAAAGAACTTTGCACTCGTGATGATTTTTTTGTGCTTTGCACAGACGGAGGGTTTGTTTATTACTCAGGAAGTCTGGGCAACCATAGAAGACCTGCAAGTAAAGAACTTGTAACATTCGCTGAACTAGAAGACTTATGCATTGTTCAGGTCACTGCAAGTGAATCGTTTGTCGCAGTAAGAAATGAAAACAATGAAATTTTTGCTTTTGACGCTTGTCATCAACTGATTAAAGTTAACACCTTGGGACCTGTGGATTGCATCATGGCGAATAAAGACCAACTTATTGCTTTTGGACCTGAGTATCTGCAGAGATGGTCGAATGAAGGCCAGAGAAAGTCTTTGAAAGCCACTTGTCCTATGAAGGACTGGATTACTAAAGTGCTAAAAATCAACGAAAAGTTCGAAGTCGTGAAGGTTAAAGCTATGAATCACATCTATGGACTTGTTTTTAACTCTGAAACTTATGAAAAAATTGAAGGAGTTTTTGTGAATGTTCTTTCTAATGAAGGAAATATCTGCAAAAAAAACTGGGAAATTGAATCGAAAGGCTTTAAAATTCTTTTTAAAGTTTTTCAAAAAATACAGAAAAAAAAAGCTTGTTTCGCTTTTAATAAAATTTTTCAGGTTTTTGAACAGAAACTGTCGATGAGACTTATCATCAATCATTCTAAACTTCCTTATTCAATCCTTGAAATTTTTCATAAACAATGCAACAGATGCTTGATGACTGCCTTTCTTTCTATCAAAAATGAAATCGCTGATCAGGACTTAGCTGCTCGGGAAAGAATTAAACGAATTCGAGCTGCTAACAAGTTGAAACAAGAAAAAGTTTTAAGTCTTTTCAAAGTAATTCTTGAGATTCACTCGCGAAACTCTTTTAAAATGATGAAGATTTCGTTTCAGGTCCTGGGAATAAACAAAGAAATCTCTAACCTGAAAAGAAAAAAGGTTTTAAGTCTTTTCAGCTGGTTTCGTATGCATGTTTTATCGACTTACACCCTGAAATGGCGAAAAACCACAAATAACTCCTTAAGAGGACTAGAAAGAATCCTTATCTGGTTAAAAAAAATGAAAACCAAAAGAAAAAAAGAAAGTTTTTCACTGATTTCTTCTCGAGCCACCTTCAAAGTTTACCTAAATGCAAAAAAATTTATCTTCATGCAAAGGTTAAGCAAGTCATTTCATTCAAAAAGTACCAGAATTTCTTTTAACATCTGGAAAGCAGTTCATTTAAAACAAAAGGCTCAAGTCGAAAGAGAGTTCAAAAAACATCAACTTTCAATAAAACTCGGATGCAAGTTTTTATTCCCAGTCATCGAGTTTTACCTTTCAAACTACTGGTCAATCTTCAAGCTGAACTCCTCAGTGCAGGTAAAGTCTCGTTACAAGCATTTCGCTCAGTTCATTCATTACTTTATCAAGAAAAAAATGGTAGGCTTTTGGGCTGTCAGCTTTCTTCGCATCTCTGGAGTTTCTGCTAGTTTATCCATCAGTCCAGAAGACTCACAAATTTCAAGAGCTTCAGTGAAAGAAGAGTCAAACTACGCGAATTCCTCTTTGGTCAGTTCCCTTAACACCCTGATTGACTCTCATAAGAAAAAAATCAGTTCTTGTGTGAATTCTCCGAAAGTTCCGAAATTGATTCTTAATCATTCTGCTACTAAAGCGAAAGTTTCAATTTCTTTGTCAACTTTTAGACCACCTTGGAAACCTGCTTCTAATCCGAACTCGAGAGGGAATACTCCGAAAAGTGGAAAACGAAAACAGGAATTTGGATGTCAAACTAATCGATGTTTGAGAAGTTTGAATATTTTACCTAGTTATAAACCGAAATTTATTGAAAAAAAAGAAACGAGGTTGTCGAAAAGTGAGAAAATTAGAGTGGAGTTGGGGGGTTATAATTTTCAGAAGGCAATTGATTCGATTGTGTTTCGATTGAAATTTACGAGTTTTACATATATTAAATTTTATAGCTAGTGTTAAAAATATTATTATTTTAAACTAACTGAAAAGCTGTTGATGAATATTTTGAGGAAGTTGGCTAGTCCCAAGTTTATTCCAAGCTTTCTTAACCCTCTTAAGTAATTTCTGATCATTCGCATCAATAAGGCTGATAGTGATTTGAATAAGTAGCTCAAAATCTTTTTTCCTAACAGCATTGTTAATATCCTCTCTACCAAACTGATTTTCAATGATTCCTTCCCTACTGCTTTCCATTTCTTCAAACTCCCTATAAAACTTGTTAATATCATATTCACTGTTCTTCTTATCCTTATACATCTCTCCAGTTTCGCCAGAGTTGAAAGGATTAGTTTGTCGTTCTCCTAAAAACAACTTCAAAACTCCAAGTTTCAACAAAATCCTTCTCTTAATCGGGTTAAACAAGATCTGTTCCTTCCACCTTCGATTAACGACCCTAACCAAAAGGCCGTAGTCTCTTTCAAGTTTAAAACTAGGCAGCAAGGTCTCATCTTCCACTTGTTCTCTCAAAAAGCTAAGAATATCAAGTTGTTCCATGACAGTGAACTGAAGAGGATGTTTTTCTTTCGAGAGTAGCTGATAATGATTCACAAGAATTTCTTCCATTTTAACAATCGGCTCTTTTCTCACGAAATGAAAGTTGGTCATCGATTTTAAAGTCAATATCATCTTTTGACTGTTCCTCAAGTCATCAAGTAAGAATCGATATGCGACTGCGAGTTGTTTAATGCTTTCGATGCCGACATCCCAGTTGAGTCTGAACATTGCGATCATTAAAATGATGATAAATCCCATAATCAAGCCAACTATGTTAATCACCATCAGGATGTTTACCAAGTTACTGTCAGCCATTGTCTGAGAATCGTATTTTGAAGCTTTTAAATAACCGATGAAATAGTTTGCAGTTATCAGCCACATGCAAAAGGCGTAGAAAAGACTGGAACTTAAGCAACGGTAGGATGGAAGAACTGTTATGTATAAGCTGAAAGTGCCGGAAATTATAACTAAAATCAGCATTTTATAGTCGTTGTCTTGGTTTAAAGCGCCGTGAATGATTACCATTGAAAGGACGAAGACGTAGTAGACGACCCGATGGTATACTCGTAAATAGGTGCTTCTGTAGGAACTAAATAGGTAAAGTTTTTCTGTGAGCCAAGCTGAACTTATACCTAGGAGATACTCCATTTCTTTTAGTCTAAGGAACTCCTCGTATGCATCTGCATTTGTAGTGACCACCTTTTTAGTAACATGAACAATCAAATAAAACGGGTAAGCCACTAAATACCCCCCAATGACAGCCAACGTTAAAATCGAAACAACAATCTGACTTCCACTGGGCTGACAATCTCCATACTGACACAAAGCCGCAGGAATAGTTCCAAGAGCGACAGGAAGGTAAAAAATATGCACAATTTTGAAGTAAATCCTCTGAAACTGCACTCGACTAAGCACAGAAAGATTGAAGACAAACCTAAAAAGCAAGTAAATGGATCCCATCGCTGCAGCAAACATGATCCAAGCGCCCGAATAAATCAGTCGGTTTACCGAGTCGTCCATCACATCATCGAATAAGTAGGTCCCAATGTCAACCAACGACAGAATGCTCAGAAGCGACTCTTTATACATTCCTTGCCAGCGAAGAGGCCAAGACTCGTAGTTGCACGCGAACATAAAACTAAAAAGCTGAACTGTTTGAAAGGCGATGTTGATCTTTTCAGTCCAAAAATGAGAAATTGTGATCAGCTGACATTTACGCTGTTTCTGGCCGAAGTCGAAAAGTAACTTGTAGATCTCCAGTGATTCTTTATCTTTCGGTTTTGTTGCTGACATTTTTATTATTTGTGGGCTTTGAATGTTTTTACTTTGGATTAGTTAAGATGGGTTTCGTGTTGGTTTTAGTGATTTTTTATGGGGTTTCTTTTTAGGCTCGGTGGTGGATTTTAGGGAATGTTAGTGATTTTAATGTTGATAGAAATTTTTTATTGAAGTTTATTTTATGATTGGTGAATGGTGAGCATTTTCATTATTTGGCTATTGTTCTTGATTTCTGTTTTGGATATTTTTGAAGAAAATCTTTAACTATTTAAGATTATATTCATCGCTCTGTAACTATTTTAATGACTAGTCATCAAACTAGCCCCACAACTAGTGCAAATAATATCTTCCCTCATATCTTTTTTTCCCATCCCGATCTTCTTGGTTCCACTCTTAAAAGCTGCAACTCTAAAGACTTTCAAATTATTCTGTTCATTAAAACTAGTAAATCCATTACTCAAGTACTCTCCAGAGATGACATGTTCTCCTTTAACCCAATTAAGAACATTAACAATCACAATAAAAATTGTAAGAATTCCAATAAAAATCGCAACAATGATATCATAAACCTTGACATCAATTCCCAATATTCTATGGGTCATTTCCCAGACTTCATTTTTATTCATGTATTATTAACTCGAATCTTAATGAATTACTTGCTATATGGACTTAGGTAATGCATATACAATCACAATAAAGTCCATTGTTTTGTTTGATGAGTGAATAGTAAAGCCACTGTCCGATTGACTGTCCCACAAACAATAAGAGTTAAGACTCATCCCTGCATCGCCTTTGGGAATCATGAAAGCATTGCAGCAGTACTTGAAAAATTCATTGTAACTTTTCAGCTCTTTCACCACGTCGTCTGTTATTTGAGAGATCCATGACTGCCCTTCTTCTAAGTTGTATTCTTTTGAGAGGTATGGGTCGACTATCTTACCTACTAGCTGGTGGATCTCGTTTTTCTTTGAAGAAAGGCTCTGCTTCATATTTTATTTTTGGGAAATTTGAGTATGGAGTAATTTAGAGATTTTATAGGTTGATTTTTAGAGAGGTGTTCAATTGGAAGGAGAATGGAAGGTCAGGTGGAAATTTAAATTTGAGATGTTTTGGGATTTTGGTTTGAAGAGGTTGGATTTAAGTTGTAATCTCAACTTCCTCCAAATCACTAAAATAACCAATATCCTAAACTATAATCTTTCATCATAAATAGTCAAATTTCAATCTCCTCTGAAACCCTTCTAAACCATCTACAAATTCTAAATCTAAACCCCAAATAAATGTTAACCCAAGGGCAAAAGCTTCCATTTCCATCATGCGAAGTTCAAGTCTCAAGCCACTTGAAATCAACATCAACCTGTTCCTACTACAAAAGTTCATCAACCAGCAACTCATGGATGTTAAAAGCGATTCCATCATCAACTCCTCACCTTCAAGAGCTTCAATTCCAAGAATTCACAAACACAAGACTAGTCGGTCCAGACGCTCACATAATTCCTTTACTCGACCAAGTAACCCTTTCATCATGCAAGGTCTTTTTATTCGAATACCAAGAAAACGGCAACTTAAAATCATTCTTAAAAAACAAGAAGCTGACTGAAGACCAAGCTTTATTCATCTTCAAAGAAATCCTTCTGGCAGTGATAAAAGTCGGTGATAACGGAGTCGTTCATCGAGACATTCACGCTCGAAACGTGTGGATTGACAAGGACTTCAATTTCAAGTTAAGTGGTTTTGAAAGGTCTTTAAGAATAGATGACCCGAGACAGATCAACGTCAAGATGAACTGCTTGAAACTCACTCACCCTGACATGCGCCCGCCTGACCTTGAAGAAGGTCTGGAGATTGGAAAAGTTGATGTTTGGGGCCTGGGGTGTTTTTTATTTTACCTTTTGTATCGAAGCACTCCTTTTGCTGAAGGTGCAAATAATAACACCTCGGCTTTTGTTTTAGAAATACTTTCTGCGTGTTTACAACCGGACCCTGCTGAAAGGCCATTGCCCAGGAAGGTGCTTAATATGATCAGCAATCGTGGAGTACCCAGCTGGAATCAGCTTGTTTCTGATACTGATCAACCTGCAAGTGCTTCGAAGTATTCGGCTTTTCATTGTGTTGATAATTTGATTAACGAGTCTACTGAACCTCCTGATTTGTTTTATTTGCAACAGGTTTCTTTTGATAATTGGACTCGACCTTCACGTGTTCCTGATGTTTTTGATAGGCTTGGGAATAGATTGCAGGGAATTAGTGTTTGTGACTTGAAGGTTCTTATTGTTATTCATAGACTCATGCTTTCGGGACCACATGAAATTTTGTGTCCTGCTTTGGCTCAAGTCTTGGAAAAAGTACTGAAAATGTGGACGAATAATGTGAAAAATCAGAAAGATGCTTATTTTTGTGAATTTAATAATGGATTGATTAGACAGGTCACCAGGAATCTAATAGAAAAAGTCCGTTTTCACATGCGAACAAAAACCAGCTGTAACTGGAAAAGTCAAATACTTGCAAGTGACTTTCAAGAAATAATCTCATACCTAGCAAAAGTGGTAAGAATCTGTGAAGGTCTAACAATGGGAATGGACATTCTTCCTCAAATAAACAGTTTCCTAGCAATGCAACTAGTAGAAGAATGTCAACGTCTAATGATGTGCATAAAGCCTCTAGACCGAAACAACGACCTTCAATCATTCAACTCGCGTCTGACATCTTTATCCTTCGAGGCCCCAGCTCCAGTAAAGCGAGAAAAGTTCTCAACAGGAAGAATCGTGCTTGCAAGTCCCCGAAGCCAGCGTCCAAACGACATGGACCTGTCATCATTCAAGCCAGGACCAAGCCTTTCAAGCTCTCCAAAACACTCAGACCTTCCAAGTCCTCCAATGATTCCTTCATCAAACTACCCTCAACTACCGAACCTTATAATGCCCTCTCCTCGTTCTCAAGTCCCAGACGACACCCGCTTTAATCCCATAGAAATTTCTGAAAAATTCTCTAAAAGTGCAGTAAATTTTTCAATTAACTCCAAAGAAACACCTCCTCCAGTCCAGTCTGATTTATCTGACCTGATCGACCTGGACTTTCCAATCAAAGTTCAAGTGAAAAAAGCTGAAATCCAGAAATCTACACCTGTAAAAGAAGAAGTTTCAATGAATCTTTTAAGGAACAACTCGCCAGTCGTCAGTAAAGTCGATGTGAAATCCGCGAATATCCCTAAAGACCTGAAAGTAGAGGCTTTAGACCCAGTTCCTCAAAGACACATTCGAAACTCAAGCAGTGGAAGTCGAGAAAGTCGTGAATCAGTTCATCGCTCTGACGGAGCACCTGGAAAAAGACCTGCACTTCCAGCCTACCCCCAAGCGCGGGTTGGAGGTAATCAAATTCCAATCACTCCAGTTTTACTTCCTGCATTTGCGCCTCGTCCAGTTCGACAGAACCGCGAAGCGAAAGTTTTAGAAATTGATAAAAGGTGGATCATTGGAAAGACTGACATAAAACTCGGCCCGGTACTTGGCGAAGGTGCAAGTTGCACGGTTTATAAAGGAGAGTATAAAAGAACACCCGTCGCTGTCAAGATCATGATGGGCACTTATGCTGGGCAGAACATTGTGCAGGAGTTTCAAAGGGAAGTCACTGCCATGATTTCTTTGAGACATCCAAATTTGGTGTTGTTTATGGGCGCCAGTGTCGACCCGCAGATGATGATTGTCTCGGAATTCTGCAGAGGTGAATCGCTTTTCAAACTTTTACATGAAAAAAAACAGATTCATTTGTCGTGGAGTCAAAAGTTTAAAATGATTTTGGATATTGCTAGAGGAATGCTTTATCTTCATGAAGCACAACCACCTATTCTTCATCGTGATTTGAAAAGTTTGAATTTGTTGTTGATGGATGCTGTTACTGGAATTAATGATTTTATTTTGGTTAAAGTTACGGATTTTGGAATTGCGAGGATCTTGGATGAAGTTACTGCTAAGATGACCATGCAAGTCGGTACATGCCACTGGATGGCTCCAGAGGTAATAAACAGCGAGCCCTACTCCTTAGCAGCAGACATCTATTCCTTCGGTATAGTCCTCTGGGAGATCGCAGCCCGTGAAACTCCATACAAAAACATAATGCCAATCGAGATCCCAGTGCGAGTTCTAAAAGGTGAAAGACCAGACCTAAACCAAATCGGTCCAGCAGTTCCAGGGCCCATAAAAGACCTAATCCGTCATTGTTGGGACCAAAACCCAAGATCCCGTCCTACATTCCGTCGAATAATCGAAGAACTAGAGCAAATTCAAGGACAAGTTGACTTTTAGGTTATTTAAATAAATGGTAAGTCCCAAATAGCCTCAAAACGAGTACATCGAGCTTTTCCAGAAACGCGAAGGAGAAAGATTTGACACTTCAGTCAAAAAGTAACACCCAGCCAGGCGCAAACGAGAAGCTCGAGAAGCTCATGAGACCTCGACCAAGGCTCAGAGTCTTCGAGGACTCAAGGCAAAGATCTTCAACAAGCAGAAGTACACAGAAAAGGCTCATATGAGGAAACTTCTCAAGGCTCATGACGGGTCAGCTGTGAATACCACTGACAAGTCAGCAGTACCTGAAGGAGCT
Organism: Stentor roeselii; assembly: GCA_006503475.1. Taxonomy (NCBI): domain Eukaryota; phylum Ciliophora; class Heterotrichea; order Heterotrichida; family Stentoridae; genus Stentor; species Stentor roeselii. The sequence continues at coordinate 95,603 of RSEH01000025.1, forward strand.
GTTCCAAGTTACCTACTTGACCGTGAAGGATCAAATAAGACGAAAGTCTTAAGCAACATGGTCAAACAGAAGAGAAAAGAAAAGGCTGGGAAATGGAGTGTCCCTATTCCTAAAGTCAAACCGATGACTGATGAGGAAATGTTTCAGGTTGTTAAAAGTGGAAAAAGGCAGAAGAAGGTATGGAAGAGGATTATTAATAAAGCTTGCTTTGTTGGGGAAAATTTCGTGAGAAAGCCTCCGAAGATGGAAAGATATATCAGGCCTACTGGAATGAGATTTAAAAAAGCTCATGTGACTCACCCTGAGTTGCAGACGACTTTTTACTTGGATATCATCGGGGTGAAAAAGAACCCACAGAGCAGTCTTTATACAACTTTAGGAGTCATTACAAGAGGAACTGTCATTGAAGTCAATGTTTCTGACCTCGGACTTGTCACTCAAGGTGGAAAAGTCGTCTGGGGAAAGTACGCTCAGGTCACGAATAACCCGGAAAACGACGGGTGTATCAATGCGGTCTTGTTAGTTTAGTTAAGAGGATATTAAAAATGAAAGGGCTGAAAAAAATCAAGAACCTTAAAAACACTTGTTATATCAACTCTGTTGTTCAACTTGTCGCTCATATTCAACCGATTTTCAAAAAACTTTGCCAGGATTACGACTCTGAAATGATTGAAGATAACTCGTAAGAATCATTTAGGTTACTTAAAAGGTTTGCTGAACTTTTAACTTTAATTTACAAGGAAGATGAAGAAATGATTATTCCTGAAAATTTCGTTCAGAGCATTTATGAGAATTTCAAGTACTTTCCACCTAAAACTCAACAAGATGCGCAGGAGTTTTTGACAGTGTTTTTAGATAAGCTGGACTCGGAAATTGCTTCGAATTTCAAAGAAGTTGGCTTTGTTCAGAAGTTGTTTCAAGGGCAGTACACTTATTTAAATAAGTGCAATGATTGTGGATATGAATCTCAAAATATAGACTTTTTCAGTCAGTTGAATCTTTCCATCAGTGACTTGAATGTTATGAGTGAGGAGTTTTTTACAGAGGAAGAAAGTGAAATTATCAACAACCCGAATGGCATTCAGAAGATTTTCAGTTATCTTAAACAGAAAACAACGAAGAAAAGTGTCAATCTCAGTGTTTATGATTGTTTAAAGTTCTTTTTTGGTCATCAGGAAATTGAAAAGTTCTGTGAAGTTTGTGCGAATATGGCTTTTCACTCGACTCACATTCAAATCAACTCACTTCCTGATTATCTTTTGATTAGTTTCAAGAGGTTTAAGTATAACTATTGGAGTAGCAAGATTTCTGAACAGGTTTATTTGAGTAAGGATTTAGAATTTAAGATACTTGACCCGAATATTGATCAAGAAAGTGATTATGTCTTAACTGCTGTTATCGAGCACTCTGGATTCGCTTTTCAAGGACATTATAAGATCTACTTGAATCTGAATAACACCTGGTGGGTTTTAGATGATAAAAGTGTTTACCAGACTGATTTCGCAACTGTCTTTCGATCTCAAGCTTATATCTCTCTGTATACTCGCAGAAAGGCCTGGGATGATTCAATTGCTTCGAGTCTAACTGATCGAGTCTCACCTCAGTTAAATCTAGATTTTAAAGAAAAGAATTTAGATACAGCAACATGCTTTTCATTCAAAATGCCCTGATAATAGAATAATAGTTGATATAAATTCCGATCGCCAACTCACCTAATCAACTTCCATTAATCCACTTCAATTTTCCACTTCCATATCACAATCAACACAACCACTCCATGTTTAACTCTAACTCCCCAAAATCCTAATCCAAACAAACCTAAATCAAAAAACCCCAGATTCAATAAATTTTCCAATAAACATCTCAAAATCATCCTCCTAACATTAAATTAAAATCATTCCTGTTACCCGATCACCTCCTTTCCGATCGCTACAAATTTAAAAAAATGCTTACATCTTCCCTTCTCCTCGACTTAAAGTCAAACGACAGCATCGCGACAGCCTTCAACGAATTTCGGGCGAAGTCTTCAATGAGTAAAATTTCTTTAAACCCAGATTCAACAAGGTCGAAATCGAAAGACAAGCTCAAAACTTCGAGGTCGGGGGCGGACATCGGTTTAGAAGTGACGCAGCTGTCTAAGAACAACAAGTACTTAGAAGAAAAAGTCATCGGGACTATGCTTTCAATCAAGAAACTCAAAAATATCTCAAAAGAACTCAAATCCAAAGAGTCAGAAATTGAGAACCTGCAGAAAGAAGTCCATAAGTCAGAAGAAGAAGTCGTCAAAAAACGGAAAAAGCTGAACTGGTTCGAAGATACTTTAAACGCGCTTTACACACACTGCACTAATAATGATGATGATGGAATCGCAAGGGTTTTTCATTTGACGAAAAACAGAAAACTTAAAATGAAGTCACCCAGGAAATCTTTAAGCATTGAAGAGTTTAATTTAAAGTCGATTAGCAAGGCACAGTGTAAAAGTACGAAAAATTTGAATACGAAAAGTCCTTATGACTCGAATGCCAAGGTGTTAACGATTTCTGGGAAGAAGTTAAAGAAAAACTCGAAATTAAGTACCAGGGTGCAAGCTTTTACACCTTCTATTAAGTTGAAGAGCATCGAAAAGAATGAGGTCAAGAGTAACTTAATTGGGCTTAAACTTGAACAACTTCTCAGAAGGACCAAAAATATTTTAGAAATACTTTCGCTTAATAAAGTTCATAATACTTAAGTTTTGTTAGCCCTTTACAATTTAAAAATTTGTCAAATATGGAATATATAAAAAGTCGCGGTTCACAGCCCACCAAGCAAAGTCAACAAATCAATTCTGAAAATATTTGAAGGTTTGATGAAAAACTATGGAAAAAACATTTTTTTTAAGAAATTTTCAGAAAATTCATCGTTTTTCTTGCAAAACGGCGAAAATTTTCACCACCTTTTTTATTGTATTCCTTAGCGTCGGAGCCTGAAGATGTAAAGATCATTATTTTCTGATACTTTAAACCTAAACCTCTAATAATAAATTCCATCCAGTCCACCCTAAATCCTTTTAAACAATAAAGGCCAATTTGAATTATCATCAATTCTTTAAAGTTCTTAATATTACATTTGCTGTAAGATCAGTTATAATATGAAACTTGTTCCCGATACCAGCCCTCAGCAGGATTTGATAGAAACTTTAAAAATCACCCTCGAGACGCAGGAAATAATCGAGCTCAACCACAAGCCTGATAAGCCCCGGAACTATCGTTATTGGACTCTAGAGGAAGATGAAAAGCTTTCAGGCCTTGCAAGGGACCTGAATTACGACTGGCGGAAAATCACCCAATTTTTTCCATCGAGAAATTCTTCAGAAGTCGAACAGCGGTGGAGGCAAAGGATCGATCCTTCAACTAAAAAGACTTCTTGGTCCAAAGAAGAGGATATTGTCCTTGAGTCCATGTATCAGAAATTTGGAGGCAAATGGAAAATTATTGCAAATTATCTTCCTGGAAGACTTCCTAGCAGTATTAAAAACAGGTTCTATGGAAAAATTCATAAGCAAATCGTGAATCAGAAAAATGAAATGAAGGTCTTGGATGATAAGAAAAGTTTAATTGATGAGGATGAGTTGCTTGATAGTTTGCTTGACTTGTCGGATAATGAAGAGTCTTGTTCGAAAAGAACGGATTGCATTAATGAACTTTGCATTGACAAGACTTTGCAGGATAATTAGATAGTTTAGTCATTCATTAGAAGGTAAAAATGATTATAATAGAGGCTGATTATTTTCATAGTGAATTATTTTGGAATGTAGAATTGTAAAATAAGACTTCATTATTTTATTTATAAATAATTTGAAAATAAATCTTGGTAGCTAGAATTTTAGGGATAATTATTTTTCTGTTTTTTTAGTTGTTGTTTCAATCTATTTTTTTAACATTTTGAGATGGATTCATGGATGATTCACTTACAATTTTTAATTGAGTTCAATACATCTTGTTTAACTACAGAATTAGGTATTTTTTAAAATGATTGAATAAATTGAACATCAAAAAGCCAATATCGTTAGCAATTCTAGAGCAATACTTTTCATCAATTTGCTCCAGTTTATCAAAAGGGGAGATAGACGCATCACTACTCTCAAAGTCAGAACCCATGAAAGAAGTTCTAAAAGACTGCCTCTCCGCAATTCACGACCTATCCCTTGAAATCTACATCCTAATGAGTTCCAGTCTAAAAGACATCGATTACATTCAAAAGACATCAGACATGCGATTCAGTTCAGTCCTAATAAACAAGCTTCTAAAGATAGCAGTGATGATCGAAGACAACAGGTACCGATCAACAAGCGAGCCAGCCTTTCAAGGATTTACTCACAGCGAAGCAGATGAAGACTCAAAAGACTTGGGACAAGAGCTTGAAGTGCGAGTTTCGCGAATAACAGCGCGAATCTTAAACATCTGGAAGAAAATCGTGACTCCTCAGAAAGAATCTGGCATAATTTGTTGTTGTTTCTTGCTTTTGTACTGTGAAGTTGATAAATCGATTCAAATTTCACATTCGCTTCGGGTTAAATACGACCGAGCAGTTAATTTGATGAGAGAATACTCAGCAAATCCAGGGTATGTCGTGACAGTTGTAAGGAAAACGAGAGATTATATTGAAAAAGAACAGATTTCTCCAGAGATCATCAGAAGAATTCATGAAGCGCTCGGAAAGACGACATATGACCAGGTTAGGAATATGGATAATACTTTTACAGCACTTGCTTTATATGAACTGGTCTTGTTTGCTACTAAGTTTTTCCAGGATCTCTACAAAAAAAGATATGGGTTCGATGTTTTTGATAGAAACTTGCTCGAACCTCTTAGAAAACCGGTTAATTTATCAGGAAAAACTTTTGGGATCTCACAGTCTGAAAACTTTGGAATTGTTTTGAGTGTTGATAGTCCAAGACCCAGTACCTCCAGGTCACCCTTAAAGCGACCCAGTCTGAACCCCTTGCCCTTGAAATCCCTATCAATGACTCAATCACCAGTAAAACTAAGAATTTCTTCAACCGCAAGGGCTGAAAGCAAAGAAAAATTTAAACCTGCCACTGCTTTTTTAATGATAAGTCCTCAAAAAACCCCTTCCAAGACAAGGGTCTTCAAATCAGGTCTTAAGTCGGTTTCCCCTGTGAAAAAAACTCGAAAAGAGGAAAGATTCAGTCTTGAGTCACGTTTTCTCCCTTCTCAGCCCAGCAGCAGGTCAAGCAACAGTCTAAGCCCCAGGAAAAACAACGGCCTGGAGAAGAGCGAAACCGTTGATCACAGTGACCTTCTAGAAGAAATGCAGTATCAACAATTTATTGAAGAAAAGTTCAGAAATTTCTTAGTTTCCAAACTAAACGACTTCGAATTCGACGATTCCATTGAAAACAGAATCAAAAACGAAGAAAAAGTCTTCAAAAATCGAGAAGTTTGGATGAAAGAATTCGAATCAAAAATAGGAGCTATTCGGTTTAACGCGATAAAAAAACTCGGAGATGAAAAAAGATTCACAGCAGAAATGATCAGGGCTCAAAAACAACTAGAACTGATGGAAAAGCGTATAAAGCCTTATCAGTAAATTCTTAATCATAAAGTCTAATAATCTATCAATAAATAAAATCTTCAACAACCAAAAAATTCAAGTTCGAGGCTAATCCGACCTTTACAATAAAATGGAAAACGAAAACCAAGCACCGAACTACAAGCCAGGCCTCGAAGGAATTCTGCGCCGTTCAAGCCACCCAGTTGCCCTAATATTTCATTACCTATTCAAGATCATGGCACTTATCTCATTCATATTCTTAGACCTTCTGATAGACGACACAATAGTCAACTTTATTATCACCCTTCTTCTCTGCTGCGCTGATTTTTGGGCTGTTCAAAATGTCACAGGTCGCTTGTTAGTCGCTCTTCGATGGCGAAATAAAGTAGAAGATGATGGAACCGAACGATGGGTCTATGAAAGCTTGAATGAAAAACATGAAAATAATAAAGTTGACAGCTGGGGCTTCTGGCTTGGGCTTTATGCTTATGTCGCGGTCTGGGGACTTATGCTACTTGCCTCACTCATCTCACTCAGTCCTTTTGATGTAAAGTTTAGCTAGATCATTGAAGTTCTTGTCTGTCTAGGACTTGGAGCAGTCAATTTGTATGGATTTACTATGTGTAGAAAAGACTATTTGCAGAAAATTAGTGGAGCCATCTCGGTTGGGACTGCATTAGGAGGGTTTAAAGCAGGAGCTGATATTAAGATTTAGGATAGGCTGGATAAATTTTTTTGGGAATTGAGATTTCGAAGTGGAATGGAGGAAAGGGTTGATTTTGAATTTTTAGATTAGAATAAAATTTAGGGGATTTTGGGATTTTTAGGATGGTGAAAGTGATGATTTAATATGGATAAACCTAGTTCTATACCTAAATTTAAAATATTTCATTATAAAAACGATGGCTGAAACCACATCTGAGGATATCAAAGACCTTCAAGATTCCCAGCCAAAAGAATGTCCACATGTTCTTATATCATTAAGACCAAAACCCCAATCAGAAGAAATCGAAGATTCTCCGATTCCCTTCACCGACGTTTTTGAAAGTATTTATCAAAGACAACAAGCTCTCGGAAGCAAGCTCTCAACCCTCAGAATGACCCACAAGGCAAACATAATCAGCCAAATGCGCCAAGTTCCAGAAATAAACGAAAACTCTCGAAAAATCGCTGAAAACCTAAACCAAGACCTTGAAAAACTGCTTGAATCTCCTTCAACAAAAACCAAAGAAAACTCTAAATCTTCTAAAAAGGTTTCAAAGTTAGGAAAAAAATCGAAAACCCTGAAAAAGCCAAAAGGTTTGAAGCCAAAAAAGGGAAAAAAGACGAAATATGATTCAATTTTAAGCAGTCCGATGTCTTCAGAACTTTTTAAACATAGCAGAAGTCTTGACTTTCTTTCACTGCCCGTCAGTCCTCAGAAGTCGCCGAAGAGTGTCGTCGACAGGGTCCAGTGCTGGAAAGAAGAGCGTGACAAGCGACTTGCTGATAAAAAACGTGAGAAGGACATCAGTGATATGCTGGAATGCACTTTCACGCCGTATCTTATCAGCAGGTCAGAGGTTAATGATACTGGAAGTGTCATTACTAAAAGTAAGTCGCGATTTTCATTTAGAACTGCTAGTCCTTCTAAGTGTATGAGTCCTTTACCTGAGTATCCTTCAAAAGTAGCGCTGTTTAGTTGCTTGTATTCTCAGATATCTCCGGTCAAGGTTACTATCGCCTACGATTCAGGCTACAACCAAAAAGACTTCCTCTCCCGTGCCAAGCCGATGGCTTGTTACCAGCTGGATAATTCAGATGATAGTTTTTAAACATCTATTAAAATGGATCAAAGATTTTCTAAAGCCCAGCAAGAAGCGAAAGAATACGTCGAGCTTCACAACCTCGAAAAGATGATCGGAGAGATGTTAAACGCTTTAGTTTATGCGAAGGATCCAAATCCCACCATTTTCATGATCAAGTACCTTGCGAATAGAACGAATTCTGATGACTTGGAAAAAAATTTCATCTTTCTAGGAGAAGTCCATGCACCTAAACCAGCAGAAAATTTGATTGCTTCGAAGGAATCAGAAGAAATAAAAGACCAGACTGAGCATAAGACTAAAGATACTCCAAGTGTTCATATTCCTCAGCCTTCCTTACAACATGACTTGCCTGATAAGAGTTCCAAAATAGAACAGAATGAAAATGAACGTAAAGATGAAAAAAATCTTGAAGGGCATGAAGAAACTACTACAAATCAACCTGCTTTGGAAAGTACTAAGAAAAATGAGGTTGAGGAGGATAAGCATATGAAAGGAAATGTTGAAAGCCATCATTCAACTGGAAATAATGATGATCTTCAAGATCTGGAAGAAAAAAAGAAAGTGAAGGAAGCGAAAAGGAAGATGAAAGAAGATAAAAAAGTTGCTGAAGAAACAAGGATTGAAGAAGAAAAAAAAGCTGAAGAACTAAAAAGACTTGAAGAAGAAAAATTACAAGCGAAAGCAGCCCGTAAAAAAGCGAAGGAAGAAAAGAAAAAAGCTGAAGAGGATAAAAAGACTGCAGATGAAAAATTGGCTGAAGTTCAATCAAAACCAGTAGAAGTAAAAACCGAAGAACACAAAACTCATGACACCGAAAAACCTGAAGAAATTAAAGAACCTCCTGTTGAAGACCAGACCTCAGAAAATCCTAACCCAACCAAACATGACTCAATAACCCATGAGCCTGGAGACCCTTCTGTAGAAACTCCTCAAGAAACTAAACCAAATCCAGAAGAATCTCACAAACAATCAGAATAATTCTAAGTAAAATTCTTAAAGTTCAACCTTCACTCTGACTATCTTCATCTCTTTCAAAGCTTTCTGAGCTTTTTGAGCTGACTGAACTTTTTGAACTTGATTTTTTTTCTTCTGGGTGGGGAATTATAGGGATTGATTTATCTGTTTCAGTGGTATTATGAGTTTCTTTCGATATGTTTGGAGGATTTGATTGATTTTCGGGGTTTTTTTCGGGGTTTTGACTCTCGATGCTGGGTGAGCTTTTAGAACTTACAGAACTTTTTGGACTTTTCTTGTGATTGGTGTTAGTTTCTTTAGAATCTTCTTTTGTTCGAGGTTGGTCATCTTTGGAAATTCCTTCTGACAATTGTATTTTCTTTGATTTTTTTCTTTTCTCACTGTCAGAAGAAGAACTCGAGCTGCTAGACTTTTTTACTTTCCCCTTAGTGTCTATAACACCCACTTCTTTGTTGTTTTCAGACGGTTGAGAAATAGTTCCAGGCTTATAAGATTCATGATTTAATCCAGATGATTTCTCACTTTGAGCCTTGATTAAAATTCCAGAAGCCTTTTGTTCAGATTCCGAGAGTTTAGACGCAAGAAACTTGATCATGAAAATTGTTGGATGCTCACATTTGTTGTAAATCAAAGAGTTGAGCATTTCATTGAGAATCTTATCAAGCTTGTGCTTATCAACATATTCCTTAGCTTCTATTTGAGATTTTGATAGTTTCTGAGCACTCATTAGTTTATTACTATGAAAACGATAAATAATCAGCTAATTTAAATCTAGAGAAAAAAGAAACCTTCCAAATTCTCCAGTATTTTAAGTTACCAAAGCCATCAACTCTTCAAAATCTCTTAAACCCCTTCACCACTCACCTAAAAATCCCAAAATCACGCTAAAACCTTCTAAAAATCATCACTTTTCCCTCCAAACTCGATCAAAACTAAAATTTTTATCAGGAAAATTTTCAAAAATTAAATAAATGGAATCCTTCGCTTTCTGGGAAAACTTTCAAGACCTGCACCCTTTACGTCTTCAGTTAAAATCTCCAGTTCATTCATCTTCAGCTTTAAAAGATTCTCTTCTTCTTCTGACAGAGGATTCTTTAATCAACCAGGTTCGAAATTCATCAAAACTTGTCCATATGAGCTTCCGTGAGTCGATTCAATTAATAACAGCAAACCTTTCCTTGGTCTACCTGTTGTCAGACAAGGGCCAGGTCTGGGCTTACGGTTCAGATGATTTGAATTCAGGCTTATTTTGCTCGGAATCTTTTTTTTCATCATCGGTTCCTGTCAAAATACCGCACTTTGAAGACTGTCCCTTGTCGAAGCTCTCCTTGTCGAGATGTCATGCTGCTGGCATCTCTAATGCTGGAGCGCTTCTTACTTGGGGAACAGGGCAAAACGGCGAATTGGGTGATGTCAAAATTCAAACTTCGATGCCGAAACCTGTAGAAAAAGCTGGATTTTTTAAATCGAGTGATGTCGCTTGTGGAAATAACTTTACTGCTGTTTGCACGGAAGCTGGGTTTTTGTTTTTTTTTGGGAAAAAAAAGAATTGTGATAAATGTAAGAAATCGTCTTCTTTTCCGTGTACTGTTGATGAACTGCAGAATGATTTTGTTAATCGGATTTTTCCTTATAATGAAGAACTTGTCACAATCAACGACCTAGGCGATGCAAAAATCTTGACCAAATGTTTTTGTGTTAATATTTTGCCTTGCAAGTCTAAAATCTCTGAAATTGTGAGTTTTGAAGGAGGAATGGCAGCTTTGGCATCAGATAAAAAAATGGTCTTTCTTTGGAAAAAGACTACAAAAGGTTGGATCACAGAAAATTTTTTAGTTCATTTCGGAGACATCATGAAAATTTCACAAGTTCCAGGTAAAAGTATTGGAATCTTCGGAAAAGGTTTGAAATCAAAAAGTCTGAGAAGAGTTCGTGACTCAAACTTAATGGATTGCAGCTTCCGAAGCGCAACAGACTTAGAGAGAGTATCTTTTGAAGAGATTGTGAGTACTATGGGGTTCAAAGGCAAGATCTACTCTATGGATCAGGGAAAGATTTTCACATGTATTGAGAAGGTTTATGCGAAATTGATTAAAGTGGTCATGCAGTCAATCTGGAAGCATTCATACGGTTTAAGGATTTCCAGAACTTCAAGAAACATCGTATCAGCCCCTTTCAAATTAGAAAAAACCATCCAAATAGTAGTCAATCGCGAGCTATTAGAAGTTTTTACTCGTCTTAAAAAATGTCCAAAGAAGCAGCTCTCTTCCTTCATAACTCTATCTAATCGATTCGTCACAGTTAGTGTCGAAAAACACTGGAATCTGTGGAGTTCTCTAACAGCAGGATACAGAAAAGCTAGAAATATTTACAAACCTCTTCAACAACGAAGTGCAGGATTGTTAATCGGTACATTATTAACCAATTTTTCCTGTACTTTTATGCGTTTTTCATTCAACCTACTAAAGACAAAGCCCCAAGAACTAAAAAATCTTTCAAAAAATGCCTTTTTCAACTTTTTCCTGGTAATTTCGAAGTGTTTAGAAAAATCAAGAATCAAATCATTAATGAGAGGTTTCCATAAACTAGAAAGTCAAATTTTTACTCACATTTCAAAGAAAAGTTCATTATCAATAGGTTCAAGTCATCCGATAGAAGTGCTTCCGAGTTACTCGACCAAAGGCCTGACTCAGCCGAATTCTCTGAGTCAAAGTTTCATGATTGACTCAGAGGCTTCGAATCATAACAAGTCCTTCAAGAAAAAGTGCGACTTAAGACCTCCGAAATATACTCCTTCTCATAAGATGTCAAATGGAAACCTTCCTTATTTTGAACACCTTTCTCCAAATAGCGATCTTAGTCCTGAACTTAAGTCACCTAGTCTTCGATCACAGATGTCGAAAAAAATGGCTCAAAAATCGTTTCAACCTGGAAAATTAAATTCTGTTACGGAAAGAACACTCAAGGCTTCTGGATCACAAACTTCTAGGAAATCTGGAAAGGAATCGAGGAAAATTCTCAGTTCTAATGATCCTCTTAGTCCTAAAGTTTTTATTAAAGTTGTGGAAGAACAGAAGTCGAGGAAATCTGGACAAAAAAGCATGGAAGTTCATACTTTTGCTTTTATTCAGAAAATTAACTCGCTTGACAATTTTTTGAAAAAAGTAGCAAGTCGTGTAATAAAAGACTATTTATCCTCAATCCTATTCATCCAAGAGGCAAAACCAAAAGTAGTCTCCTGGAAAACCAAGATGTTTTCACTCGCTTTCAACAAGTTCTTCCGAGTTTTCACCCTCCTAACAAAAAGGCGAAAATCCTTTGCACTGACCCATCTAAAATCATCATAACTTTGAAAATAATAACTTTAACTAACCTAAATGGTGAATTCAAACTTGTCTGAGTTGTGTTTTTGGAATTCCAGCTTGTTGATATTCGTGAAAGACTTGATCAATTGGCCAATTTGCAATGTCGAAGATTTATCTGCTTGTTTTATCCAAACTGCGATTTTGTATCGTTTTTTCATTCGAATGGCGAGTTCTGCGCCACAAATGAACTCTGATAATTCTTGACATGTCTGGCCTATCAAGCAAAGAGAGATCCGTGTCCAAGTTTCATCTACTTTTGAGATGTCTGGCATGAGAATCCAACGTCCTCCTCCTGCATTCATCGAGTCTTCCCATTCAGGTTTGATTGAGTCTCTGAATAGGTAAATGTCCCCTGTTTCATTCGTCATGTCACTTGCTGGTCGCATGTTGTTGTGAACCTGCCAAAACGACTCTGCTACGGTAAAGGTCGTGATTGTTGTCAGCCGATCTTCCCATTCTTTTACACTTTTTTCGTGCACGTTTGACGTTCTCTGCTTTGTCACGTAAAGTGTCCATGGGCTCTGAAGATCGTGCTCCATTAGGATAGGCAGAAATATAAATGGAGCAATGGACCAAGTGAACTTTAAACATTAGAATACTAAACATTAAGAAGAAGGGTAAAACTATTGTATAACTACCGCCATTTACATAAGGTAAATCAGTTTAATATTATTAGAACTTCAATTAAATTATTATTCCAAGAAAATATGAAAATAATATTTTAGTCAAATATTAACATTTTGAAAGAACAATATCCTGAAACTCCTGCAAATCAATTTCGCCATCACCATTTTGATCAACAAGCTGAATAATTTCTTGCCAAACTCCTTCATCACTTTCAAAATCCCCTTGCAAGACCTGTTTCAACTCATCAGCAGAGATAGTTCCACTATTATCTCTATCAAACATGCGAAAAGCCTGTTTTAAATTTTCATTACTCAGAACTTTCCGAGCATCAAGATTAGCTTTCAAGAATTCAGAGTAATCAATAAATCCATTATTATCAGTGTCAACTTCTTTCATGATTCTTTCAGCTTCTTTAGTAGCTTCTTCAATACCCATGGTAAGAGAGTACTGATCAATGAGTTCTTGAATACTGAGCTTTCCATCTCCATTTTTATCAATAGTTTTGAAAACTTCTCTTAAAATCCTTGTTTCTTTCAGTGATATGCACTGGGTGGTAATAAATGTATGAACCGCATCACGCAGTTTGTTAGTTGAATGAAAAGTTTGAAGTTTCGATAAAACCCCTACCAAGATGTCGCCATTGCATAAAGGTCTGAATGTCTTCAGGTCTACCCACTTATGACTGAGGGCTTCTTCAGCAGTTAATCGTGTATCATAGTCACAAATAAGATTTTTTATAAATTCTATCGCTTCTGGAGAGACCTTATTCCAGATTTCATTTGGAAAACTGAGGTTGCAAGGTGAGACCCTCGATGTGATCTCAGCGTCGCTATTCCCTGGAAAAGGTGGAGCTCCTGACAACAGAATATAAAGAATAACCCCAGCACTCCAAATATCAGCTTTGGTATCATATTCTCCATTAATAACTTCAGGTGCAATATAATAAGGAGTTCCAATCATTCCAGAAATTTTTTTATTATCAGTCATGACAGAAGTTCCAAAGTCAATAATTTTGATATTAAGCACATCATGTTGTTCTTCCAACAAAATATTTTCAGGTTTCAAGTCTCGATGAATAATGCTCTTGCTGTGCATGTAAGCCAAAGCCGAAAAAATCTGATGCATGATTTGCGCTGCATGGATTTCATTGAAGTTCTTTCGTTTGATGATTTCTCCGAATAACTCGCCTCCACTGCAGTACTCCATCACGATGTACAAACGCCGAGAGTCTTCGAAGAACTCGTAAATTCGAATGATGTTCGGATGGTCGAGGGACTTTAAAATGGTTATTTCGGAGATTAGGTTTGAACGCTTTAGCTCTGACTGGTAAAGCTGCTTTTTGAATATTTTTACTGCTCGACTTTCACCGTTGTCTCGATGGTAACAAAGACGGACCTCGCCGTAGGTGCCTGTTCCGAGAATTGCACCGATTCGGTAGACTTCTTGAAACTTTAACTCGTTTTCACATACGAATAGACCGGGTTGTACTATTATTTGTTTCACTGAAGATATTTTGTTGGTTGATTCGGAATTTATCACTTTTCGTGTTGTTCGGGCGATTGAACAACCCATTGTTTATTAGAGCGATTTCAAGGTTTTACAGAGTATTGAAGGTATTTGAGGATTGATTAGGTATTTGAATGTTTTAGGAATTAAATCAGGGAATATGTTACAAATATTTTTTTTTGTGAAAGGAAATTTTTGATGAGTTAAATTTTCTATTGTTTTTTATTGTATCTTGATATTTTATAATAATTTTATTGAAAGAAAAGCAGATTTATAAGTTTCTGAAAATTACCTGTATAAAAATTTATCTACTATGGCTTATTGGAATATTTTCTATAAATATAGACATTTATAATGGAAAATCAAGAGAATCAAATCACATGCAGAACCGAATTCAAAGAAATAATCTTTAACAACCCTCACAATTTCAACTACGCTGCAGGTTTTTCCAAAGACAGCTTAATACTGGTTTTTGCGATAGGTATCTATGAGTTATTCGCTCGGTTCAAGAATAAACCATTATCCAACTGTCTCAAGCCCTTAAAGTTCGAGCTTGATAAACTTTCGAATAAAGCAAAAAATGAGTACCCAGACCAAGCATCTATAATCGACTTTTACATGCTTTTTCTCCAAGAAATTGAAAAATTCCAAGATTCGGTAACAGCTTTCAAATACTTACTTGCAAACACTATCTTGCAACAACAAAATTATGTTCAAATGGCAGGAATCGGCTTCAGGTTGATGGTTTCCATGTTATTTGAAAACAAGCCAGATTACAAAGCCATGATTCAATGTGGGACTGACCTAACGAAAATAAAAGGATTGATTTTGTATAACATTTGCCAAACTTTTTGTATTCAGGTAGAAGTTTATGATGAGCATGAAAAGGAAATTCATAAGGGGGCAAAGATTGGAGAATTTCCGATTTTGAATTTATTTACTTGGAATTCCAATTATTATTTGCTTTACAATCAGAGTATGATAGGTGAATGGAATGGAATTCCGATACCTGATCATGATTTAGATAAACCGCCTTTCAAACTTCAGAGAAATACACATGCTCCTATTCAATCTCAGCCTGCACCTGTTCAACCTCAAATGAATCCACTTTCAGTGATGAACTTCAATGATACAAATGGAGTCTTAAAGCAATTGGTTGTCAAGCTATCTGAAGAATTACTTAGCCAAAACACATTTTCTGAACAATTTTCAGATTTTGTTAGTCTTTGTGTTAAGCATAACCAAGAAGTTGGCACCATTAGGACTCTTCAGAAGTTTATCAATCCATTCAAAGAGCAAACTAATAAAAAAATTGTAGTAGCTGAGCCTGATTCTTCAGATATTTTGATGGAATCAAGGATTAGCATAGAAAGAAGTGCTAGAAACTTGAACTCTTATAGGAAATAATAAATTATTAGTTTAAGCATAATTAAATGATCTTCTTATATTAACCTCCACAAATTATGTAATTCATCATTAATGCAAATATTATGATAATGAGATAATTACTTTTTTCGTCTTTTTTTACACTTTTCTATTTTTGAGGTTTTTTATAATATTTCTCATTTTTGAGCTCTTATTGATATTTTTGTTTATTTGAGGACTTTAAACTATTTAAGGGTCTGAAAATGTTCCTTTATGCAAGAAAACTTGATTGCATTTTAATCTGATTAATTCATTTACTAAAAACGACTAAATATGAGTTATCTAGTTCAAGACTTAGAACAGTTCGCCTCAACTTACTACTCTGACAATAACAGCGAAATCATCAAGCAATACATTTCTCTAAAATCTTATCTTCAGAAGCACCAAGACCAGGAAAACATTCTTTCCTCAAATCCCGAGTTCCTTCTTTTCGATGAAGAATTCAAAGCTATTCAAGATCAAACTTCTTACCTGTTGCGTTCCAACTGGTCAGATGTTGTTAAAACTCCTGATTTATCGATACAAACGAGTAGAAGTGAGAATGAATTCCTCACAAAATTGAGATTCACAGTCAATGCAAGTCCTTTACAAGTTTTTTCAGTTCTTTATGAAAATGATTTGGTCGGTGAATGGATGAAAACTATGAAGTCTTCTAAGACTCTGAGAAAAATAAGCAAGTTCAGAAAAGTTATTCAAAATTTTTATAAACTTCCATGGCCCCTTGTGAACCGTCACAGTATTTTAAATGTTCGATATCTTTTGATGCCTGAACTACATTCGATCTTGGTCTTAAGCTATACTCCACAAGATCATATGATAAACCCAGTAAACTTCGATAAATACATCGAGATGGTCCTTCCCTCAGCATCAGCCTGGCTGAAGTGCATCGGGGATCAAAGCGAGCTAACAATAATAATCCAAGCAAACAAATACATCGTAACCTCCACTTAGAATGCAATCCCATCATGGATAGTAAACTTCCTAATCAGCAGTTCATTCAAAGAAATAGTAAAAGACTTCCAGTTACTTTTCCCCGTCTTTTCCGAGTCCAAATACGAAGAAGCATTAAAAGCAGACATCGAAGGAGTCTACTCAGAAGTATCAAAACAAATGGGAATAAAACCTAATTAAACCTTTTTCAGTACTATCCCACCTACAAGTCAATCATCATTTTCGCCTTCAAAGCAACATCAAAAGCGTAAAACTCGACAAATCCACTGACATCAGGAGCGACAGCAGCCTTCAAATATCCAAAAAGTTGAAAAGCCTCAGGTCTGAAATTGATAATTTCATCAACATCCTCATCTCTAAACAACGCCCTGAACATCGGCGTGGAAAGAGTCGAGTCTTTATCTGAATTCGGTCTAAGTCGATCAACTCCTCTTTGCAAGTCATAACTTCCACTCACTTCAAATCGAACATCAGCATCAAAATCATGAGAAAGTTTATTTTCCAGTCTTTTCCAAAAGTTTTCTCCTCCTTGTGACCTTTGCTTGACTATCCTTGCACAAGCGATGCGAACGTTGACAGTTTTATCTTCACATAAAGCTTCGAATTCTTCTCCATAAACTTCAGGAAAATTTAAAAGACTATGAAGTTGACCGCATGCAGAAATAAATGAAAGTCTTTCAGTCCAACTTCCAGAAGACAAGTCTCTAAACTCAACAAGAACTTGATGAGAAGAGTCTTGAGCCAAAAAAACGATTTTTCCAAGAACGATAGAAGCGGCTTCTCTGATTTTACTCACCTTGTCAGCTAGAAGACTCATTACAATCGGGTAAAAGTCATTTAAAACAACTGATAACTGAAAAAGGTCAACAAGGTCCTTCAACTGCTCAGCAACTGAAAGTCGAATTCGCCAATTTCCGGAAAACTTATGAAGAACTTTCAGGAATTTCACAAAAGACCCTCTTTTTTCAAGAGTTATTCTTGATAAGAACCTGGAAAGACCGTTTAAAGCAAGTTGCTTAGTTGCTGCATTTTCACTGAAAACGTTTTCATAGATCCCTGTGAGTTCTTCAGAAGCCAGGCTTATTCCCAAGATTTTCGCGATTTCATGAAAACCGAGTAATAAAGATTTCTTAGCTTTCAAGTCCGCTTCTTTTAAAATAGTTAAAAAGCCAGGTCTCAAAGTTTCCCATCTCATTTTTCCAAGTTTTTCCAGAACAGCTGGAAAATAATACGAGAAGTGAAATTGAAACTCGCCTTTATTACTGGAGTTGCTGGAAAGTGCTAAAAAAGCTTCGACCATTTCTTCTGGAACTGTTACTTTACAGTTGTAGATGCAGGGTCCAAGTTGAAGCCAGATGCACTGCTTCACGTTGTTTGACTTGTCCTTGAGAAGGTCGAGGAAAAGAGCGAGGACGAATAAGTTCTTGCTGGTGTCCTTCAGACCTTCGAATAACTCGCAGATGTTCTCAGCGCAAGCCTTGCGAACCCCCCAGATGCTGTCTTTAACAAGGTCTCTAAAGGTGAAAAGCAGTTTATCAACAGAAGCTGGATTTTGAATAGTGTTGCAAAGTCTTGGAACACATTCAGCTACAGCTTTTCTGACTTTCACTACATTTTCAGTCGCAAGCATCATCGCTTCTTTCATGATAAAACATTCACAAACGTCTGAATCGACTAAAGGTATCAAAGACTTGAGAGTTGTAAGTGCTTTTATCCTGGTTTCTTCTTCATCGTCATGCAAAATCCTTAAAATTAAAGTCAAAATGCATCTTGCTCGATCTTCACTGTTAAGACTCTCTGCGATTATCAATGAAGACCCACAAGCTGCTTTCAGGATTTCTTGATTCTTGTCTTCTAACATTGAGTCTAAAAGAGGAATTAAAATTGAAAGGACTGAGTCGTAATGGTTGAAGTCTTTAATCAAGGTCTTTGAAAGAGGACCGAGTTGAGATGCGAGTTCGATTCGCACTTCGACTGAATCTTTCATCTAAATTTGGATTACAAGCTTTTCGAGACTTGAAAAGAGGTAGTTTAAGTTACTTGAACCTAACATTTGCATTAGATCTTCGAGATCTTTGGAGAATTTCACTCTTTCGCTTTGCTCTGATGATTGGATGTAGGAAGATATCTTGAAGATTGCATAGTCGATTGAACGGTCACCGGTTTTTTTTAGGAAGTGGCAGAGACCTGGACCGTTTATGTCGTCTTTGTCCAGGTAGGAGATTGACTCGATTATACTCGCACCTCCTGGAAATTCCATTTTTTTTGAGATGATTTAGGTTTTTTGGGGAATTTTTAGATGGGGTTTAGAGGGTTTTGGTAGGGGATTGGTGGAGGGAGATGGCATGGATGGTAATATTGACTTTTTTTGGATTGAGATAGGTTATTCAATATTATGGAAAGATTTAATTTTTAGTTTAGTTAATTGATTTATCTTACACCTGAAAACTAGAAAAAAATCACAAATAGGCTTAGACAATTGCATAGGCTTTATCATTTAGTGAAATTTAAATTTTTACTTTAGTAAAATGAAGGTATATAATTATTCAATAGTTTATTTCAAAAAATATTTTGGATAATTTTTTTTTAATATTTTTAAGTTCTTTGATTTATTAATTTGGATAATTTTATTCAAAATTTACATTATAGATATTTTTAATCTACTTATCATATCTTAGAATTATTTATTGAATTAATTAAATTATAAGTATATCTTTGTTGAAAAACTAGTTAAATTATTTTGTAAACTATTTTTGAATCAAATAATTTTCTTATTATTTTAAAATTTTATCTTAAGATAAACCCTAATAAAAATTAATTCTTGAAAAAATGCTCTAATTATTTAATTTAAGAATCATAACGAAAATACTTTGAATACTAATTAAGTCTCAAAATCTTTTTTTAATTTCTCAATAATCAACTTAATCTTTCTTATGTAATCTATACCAAACTTTGCGCCGATATCCTATAAAAATAACTTAATAATATTTTTCTTCATATGCATGGACAGTTCATAAAGTTAATGTTGCAAATTAGTATTAATTTTGTTTAATTCTTCAGCAGAGTGGTCTGGATATCTATATGATATGGAGACTCAATCTTGATAGCTCCCTAGAATGAACTTGCTGATATTGAGAATATTAAATTCCAGAAGCTTAAAAAACTTTTTTAATCACTTAGTATCACTTAAAAATGCTAAATTTTCATAAGTCAACTGCTTAAGTTCAAAGACACTTTAGCACTTCGATTAATAAGGTTGCTTACAATTTAAATAAGTTCATTTAGTTTAGGTTAGGTGATTCTTTAAAATAAATTTCAATTGCTTTTGAGTCATTTTCCTCTTAGGATTTGGGAGCCTAAAATCCTTGATGTTGATGAAGGACATAATTCAGTAAATATTTTATTTGAAATACTGAGTTTATACCCCGGCTGGTTCTAGATATTTTTATCTCCAAACAAAAGTTTCTCTAGGGTTAAAACTGCAAATCAATCACCTGATGGAATTATTTTATGGATTGACCATCTAAATAGCATGATCTTCACTTTTCACAAGTTTACTTACATTATTATGGTTGAAATAATCTGTTAGATTTGTTCTCTCAAGGTAACATCAAAGCACAGGAAAGGTACCTAAAGTTTAAGCTAAAGAATATTCAAGTCAAGAATAAGAATGAGTGAGACCTATATTCCTCAAGTAATCCCGAAAAAGAGCCCAGGTCCCAAAGATTATACGATTAACTGTAAACTACATTTACCACTTTGATAATTCAAAATCCATAAATTACTATCATTTATTCAAGCACCTATTATGAATAATGAAAATTATGAAACATTGGCGAAAGCTAATTAGAATAATATGTGGGAAAATATTACAAATTTAATGTGATAGAATAAAAATTGAGACTTGCACTGATATTATCTTTATATATAAACAAATAATATTACTTTAAATGATAAAATATTTCTAAAATATTATTGAATGATTAGAAATTCAACTTTTCTCCTGAAATTCTCTCTACAACACAAACCCCAAAAATCATCTAAACTAAAATTAACAACCTTTCAATCTTTCCCAAAATAAATCCATAAATCTCCTAAAATCAATCCCTCCTCAATC
The DNA here is from genome assembly GCA_006503475.1 of Stentor roeselii. Classification (NCBI taxonomy): domain Eukaryota; phylum Ciliophora; class Heterotrichea; order Heterotrichida; family Stentoridae; genus Stentor; species Stentor roeselii. The sequence continues at coordinate 115,933 of RSEH01000025.1, forward strand.
CTTCCCTAACCCCCTTCATCTCAAATTAAACCTCTCTAAAACTTCAATTATAATGTCAGTTAAGCTTCACATGAAAGACCGTCTAAAAGAAATTCTCCAAACTCCAAAAGAAGACCGAAGCGATTCCGACCTTTCCGACCTAGCCGACTTAGTAGGAGTAACATCTAATCAGGACCTAAAGCTCTTCGAAGACTTTAAATATTCCCCAAAATTCAAGTCAATCTGTTCACTTCTCTCCTTCCGCTCCTTCGGGATAAAGCAGCGAATTTACACAGAAGGTGAAGAAGGCGACTGTTTTTATTTAATCCTCTCAGGAAGGGTCGGTATTTACATAAACACTAACAAAGACGGTAAAATTCGTCTAAACAACATCGCAGAGCTGAAAGAAGGAGACTGCTTCGGCGAGTCTGCCCTTTTATACGGCGCCAAGCACAAGTCTTCAGCGATCACCACCACAAACGTCGAGGTGATGACCTTGAAAAAGTCTGACTACGACGCAGAATTTAAAGGCGATGAAGGCCTAATCCAGAAAAAAATCCTGAAATTCTTCAAAAAACAGCCGATTTTTTCAAGGATTCCAGAAGAAAAACTTGAATTTATCGTGAAAAAGACAAAACGTGGGGTGGAATATAAAACTAATGATGTCATCTGTAAACAGTCCTCACTTGCTGATGCTTTTTTCTTTCTCGCGAAAGGCAGGGCGAAGATTTTAAAACGAGTGGATTTTAAAAGGTCGAATAAAGTTTTAGTGGCGCCAACAGCGAGGGATTATGAGTATAAGTCTTATGAAAGTAAACTTATCGACTTGGAAGAAGTCTCTAAAGGCTCCATGATCGGCGCTTTTGAAGCTTTGAGGAACATGCCTTATCAAACTTCAGTCATCTGCTCCATGCCCTGCCTGGTCTACAAGGTTTCCCTGCAAGACTTAAGACTTCTTGATTTTTTTGAAACTCAAGGAATGGTATCTTCAACTTTATCCCCTCCGAACGATTCAGAAATCAGAAACAAGTACTTAAATGATACTTTGTGGAACTCTTATCGGAATAACTTCGTCGATAGTGTCAGAAAAGAAAAGAAATTTAAAGAAAGGTTCAACTTTCGCATGCCGCCTTTGAATTGGTATAAAGGAAGAAGTATCACACCTGAAAATGTTTTTGGAATGCCGAAAACGCATCTTCGACTCACGACGATTGACAAGCTGATACCGGTCTCTAGGTCGGAAATTTAAAGTTAATTATGTATTTTTTAGCAGTCGCTTCGCTTCTTACGGAAGGCCTGCTGGCGAAGAGAGGCTATTGCTCTTTGGTTCTCTTCGATTGCTTTCATCATGAAGGTCTGCTTGTCGCTTATGTCTTTTAGCATTAGAAGGATGCTTTCACAGACTTTTGATGAGTTTTCTGACTCGAAACTTGCTTCTAGGCTTTGTTCTCGTGAGGAGGCACGGAACTTTGGTTCTGATCTTTTACTAAACTGTGAAAGTTCAGTCATAAACTTATCAACCTCATCTCTAAGTCCAGTTCTTTTCGGCGAAGGTTCAAAGTGACTATTTCCTTCAGGTAAAGATTCAATGATTTTAATAAGTCGATTTCTAGGGCCAATAGGAATTTTCATATCAATTAGATCCTCCTTGGTGAGAAAAGGAAGGTCCGCGAAAGTCAGCTGATTTTCCAGAAAATAAGAAACATATTGTTCAAAGCCATTCGAAACCAAAAAGTCTTCAAGTGAATCGTCACGCTTTTGAGAAGGTGTCCGAATTCTGGTCTCTTTGCAGGTATCTGACAGAATGGAAGAGTTTGAAGGCTTCAAAGGACTTCTCATGTTTGAAGCTATTTGGTTTATTCGTTGTTTAATCAGCAATAACTTCGGATCTCGAGACGGTGACGAGTTTCTTGGAGCTGTCTTGTATCTTGGCTTGGTCTGGATGCGGGAAGATGACATTTTTTATTTTTGAATATTAAGAATTTGTTATTCGCGTGGTTTAGTTGAGAATGTTTTAAAGATTTAAGGAGAATTTTTTAGGTTTCAAGAAAATATTAGAAAAATTCATTTTCAGATAATATTCAATTATTGAAAATATTAAGGATAGAAAAAAATCAAAGAAAGGCGAATTATGATCTCTTAAAACTAAAATTGATATAATTCAAAAGCCATTCGCCTAATCATCTATTAAAATAAAACCCCAGTCACTATATTAAAATCTCTACAACCTCTCCAAAGGTACTTCAACCGATCAGCCCTTTCAGGGTTAGTCGTGGCAGGTTTATTAACAAACAAAGCCCCATAAGTATCATGATAATGATTAGGAATCTGATCAACTTTTTTAAGTCCTCGAGGTTTTTCCTCAGCAGAATCATGACAATCCTCATTAAAAAACTGTATATTCGGATTCGGTCTTGTATGTCTTGCAATGTTATCAGCCCTGAGTTTTTTCCTGATTTCAACAACCTGTTCATTTCCCTTCACAAACCCAGCACTTTTCGAAGTAGCTCTTTTCGGAACCTCAACTCCAAGAATAGCTTCTCGATACTCATTAGAAAGAATTCTATTCTTTTTAGTTTCCCTGATTTTCTCATGTTTAAGTTTCAAGTACTCTAAATTTCTATGTTTTTCAGCTTCAAATAACTGTTTTCTCTTTGAAGGAGGAATGACTTTGCTTAGTTCTTTCAAGTCCTTTTCCCTTAAATGTTCGATTGAAGCCAATTGGGTTGTTACTTGGTCTAGGTTTAGTTTAGGAGGGGAATAAGGGTTGGTTGATGAGTGGATCAATGTATTTCCGCAACGCTTTTCGAAGGACTGGACTGGAGGCTGTGTTCTTGGCAAAGTTAAAAATGCGGCGCTTGGTCGAATAGAGCTGTTGGCTGACATCACTTGTAACTGCTGAGGAAGGGTTGAAGACTCGGTCGGCAACTTTGATTGAAAGAGTTTCTCGCCCCATGCTGATGCTAAAAAACTGTCGAGATGTTTGACGTCCCAGGTTGAACCTCTTAGGCTCACTCCTGGTTTATTGTGAAATTCTGGGTTCATTTTATTTATTAGTGATTTTGAATCTTTTGGTAGAGGTTTATTTAAATTTTTTATGAATGGAAAATACTCGATAACTAGACATTCAGTGCTGAAGCAGCCAGTAATTGACAGGACACAAGTTGTCGGATTTTCCAACCACTGGGGTGAATCAAACTGTTTTTTGAATGCAGCTCTTCAAGTATTGTAACCTCTACACAGATACCATTTGGATTCCTTCCAACGAGAAATTCTCGACTGGAGGTGGTGCAAGTGTTCTCAATCACACTACTGTCTAACCTGCGGTCTTCAACAGATATTCGAAGACTACTCAGCCTCTCAGTCATCTCGTTCATCTCTACCAATCGACATATCAAAACTTCGCAAAGAGCTTTCAACAGTTTTTTCCAAAACAGATCAATTCATGTTAAACCGTCCAGCAGACAGCATGGAAGCCCTCAACGCGTTGCTGGTCTTTTGCCATGGAAGTCGAGTAAGCCAAGTGACAGACCCTTCAAACTGCGACTGTCGACCGAAGTGTCCTGCCCATTCAACTTTCGAACTTGTTGTCGAAGAGACCCAGACCTGTGCCTGTGGGGCTCAGGGTGTTAACAGATGGGACTACAGCACCTTCTGGCATCATCTTTATATTAATGAAGTTTTTGAAGAACTTAGCGAATCTACTTCAGAAGCTTTACTCGTTGTTGATGAAAGCGAAGTCGAAACTTGTGTTGAACTTTCTAATGTTCTTAAAACTGAAGGAAGACTGCCTGAGTACTTGAGGATGTTGTGGGAAAATACGAGGTACCCTACATGTCCGAAAGACTGTAAAAATCCTGACTCTACGAAACATTTGACTTTACTTTCAACTCCAAAGGTTTTTATTCTTAGCTTGATTTGGAAGGATTTTCGTCCGAAACTTTTAAAGATTCTTCAAGTTTTTTCGAGTATTTCTTGTTCTTTGTCGCAAGATTCAGTTTTTGCGACGAAGTTTTCATCTGTTTTTACTTTGAAAGCAATGATTTTGTATGGGTCAGGACATTATATTTGTGTGATAAGGACGAAAGAAGACACTTGGAATAAAATCGATGATGAGTACTCGAAAAATATTGCATCTTGGAAAGAACTGGTAAATGATCTGGTCAAGTCCTGGTTTTACCCTGTGGGTCTTTTTTACGAGAAATCATTAAAAGGCAGGAATTTCGACATCTCGCCACAAGACTGGATTTCACTTGAAAGAAAAGTCCTGAATGGTCAAAAGTCCCCCACTGCCAAAAACGATGAATCTGAATGGACATGTCAATGCGGGTCTCAAAATCATTCACTTTGGAAAGTCTGCAAAGACTGCAGCAGGATCAGGGAAGGTGTTAAAGGCTGGTCTTGTCCTTCCTGCACTTTTATCAATGAAAACAGTGAAATTTATTGTGAAGCTTGTGGAAGTATTAAAACAGGTCAACTTTCTGAATGTAAAAAATGCAAAAAACTTAAAAAAACACCTTATGATGAATGCGCTTGTTCAAAAACTTGTAGAATTTGTGGAGGACATAAAAATTGCAGAATTTGCTTAACTGGCTTCGAGTGCAGAGTCTGCAAAGAATTCATCCCGAAAGATGAAGTTGGATTTTGTTATAAATGCAAAAATCGCTCTAGAGACTCAAAATGTGAAAAGTGTGGAAATGCTTTACCTAAGAAAAATATGATCTGTGCTCCTTGTTTAGATCTGCTTTGGAAATGTAGAAGATGCTTTAAGTTTAATTTTCCGGAATCTTTTGTGTGTGATGGAATTTCTTGTTATGGGAAAAGGGAAGATGTGGCTTTGCAGGGAACTTCGAGGGATAAAAGAGAGAGGTTCAAGGGAAACTGTGTTGGATGCGGGGTTAAACAGAAGGAATTTTTAATGACTTGTCTCAATTGTAAAGTGAAAAGTTCATTTGAGAACTGTAAGTTTTGTTCTGTTCCTTGTCGGAAGGATTTGTGTGAGAATTGTGTGCAAGAGACGATGAAATGTCTCATTTGCCACAAAAAGTATTTTTTTCATGACTCAGGATGTCCTTACTGTAAGTTAAGTTAATAGAGTAGGTAACACATCTAATCAAGGAATTTTTTTTAACAATATATGAATAATTTGGTATAATTCATTAGTTTTAATGATTTTCATTCAATTTATTTAAGATTTGATAAGTAAGGTCTAAGTACTATCTAAAGATTAGGTTTAGAGGCGTGTCTTGCTTGCTTAACATTCTTCGGCTTCTCATCAACATCTGAGTCCTCTTTCTTTTTTTCCTCCTTCGGCCGTTCAATAACATTTTTCTGTAACTTACTCACAGTATTCTTCAATTCCTTGATTTTCAAGATTTTCAGCTGTAAGTCTTCATCTTTCCTAACAATTTTTTCCTTAATAGCATCTTCCTCTTGTTTCAAAGCATTTAAATTAGCTTGAGCCTCTGCAACAATTCTTTTCGCTTTTCCTTCTTCAGTCTTAATAGAAATTTTGATCATATCAATTTTTTTATTGAGTTCTTTTATTTCATCATCAGGTTCTTTGCTTTTCTTTTCCTCAGTCTGTTTCGGTTTCTTTTCCCTAAGTTTTTCTTTAAGCAGAACCATTTTTTCATGATCCTGTTTCCAAAGCTGTTCTTCACTTTTAATCTTCGCAGCGATTTTTTTGTATTCATCCCTTGTCCTCCTGATCTCATCTTCCAGTTCTCTTCTTTTCTCACTCGTAAGTTGTCCCTGATTCATTTCTTCAAAGCCTTTTCCTTGATTTTCCAGGATTTTTTCCAGTAGTTTTTGTTCCTTTTGAGCATCTTTCAGCTGAGCCTTTAAAAATTTTATTTCATTTTCTAAAGTCGCGTTGTCTTCTTCGTGGCCGTTTGATGACTGGGACTTAAGCGAGTCTCTTTCTTTTTTCAGTTTCTGTAGTTTTTTATGAAGAGCTTTAATGGTCTCGTCTTCATGATCTTCACTGAAGTTGGGACGTTTACTTTGGACTTCTGCGTTTTTTTGTGAAGAAATCGCTTGATTTAATGATTTTTTTATGGTGCTGAGTTCAGATTTAAGTTTATCATTCTGTTGTTTGAGCTTTTTCACAGCGGTTTTAGCGTCGACTTGTTCCATTTTTGTATGAAGGTGTTAAAGGTGATGATGGGACTGATGTTTTTGTCTTTTAATAAAAATGAGGAAGTTTTCTCCTGATTGTCGGAACTTTGGCGGCCGAAAAGTGATAAGTGACCAGTACCGGGTACATCATGAGATCCTTTCAAATGCGAAGGCGACTTTAAAGACCAGGTTGCCTTTACCGGTTTCCAGCAACAAGCTGAACATGCAGAAGTCTTCTGAAGGTTTTCACGTCACGAAAGCGAATAAAAGTCTTTTGTCTGAACACCTGCTGAACATAAAACATATGAAAAGAAGGATCAAGTCTATTGGAAGTGTAAGTTTTAAGCAGTATAATGAAAGGAAGAAGAACCCTTTTGATCCTATTACTCATCCTGTCGTCTTTTTTCGTAGTGGAAGAGAAGGAGACGACCCTACTTTAAACAAAAGGTTTATTCATAAAAGTGTCAAGCCGCCGAAGGTAAATGAAGTTTATTCCACTAATGAAAGAAGGGTCGAGACTTCTTCAGATGTTCAAATCGAAGTCCCTTTTATTGAGTCTTTTGAAAAAAACCCTGGAAAAGCTTTAAAAATAAAACTTTTAGAAGTGATCGTTAACAACAGAATCTATAAAGAAATCGACATTCAGGAACTTTTTAAGGTCACTAGAGAGACTAATTCTCATCTAGATTCAGCTCAAGTGGAAAAAGCGATAAATTTAGCTTATAAGGAGTTAAATTGTTAATATTAGTTAAGAATTATCTTTTATCTTATTTAGCTAAGGAACTAATGTTTAATCTCCTCGATCCACATGCGATGCAGTTTTCAAGATTCAAAGCATTAGCTAAAGTGCATGCAGCGCAAATCCAAACTCCAGTAAAATCCAAGTTATTAACTCCATAAGTCTCACTTCCAATTTTTCCTTTATCTTGAACATCAGGAAAGCCAGTTTCAATCTGAGTCAAGCATTCATCAAAGTAATTTTTCACAATACTTACCAAGCTAAGTACTTTAATTCGATAATCCCAAAATTCCTGACCCATTTCTAACCTTCCAGAAGAATCATTAAGATATCTTTCAAGTTTATTCTCAAGTAGTCCTTCAAGTTTAAGTACGTTGTTTTCAAGTTCTCCTTGAATAAACTCGAAAAACTCGAGCTTACTTGATGATTCTAAGAAGTATCCAAAGGCATAAGTGTAGGTTAAAGCGAGTTTTGACCTGTAAACCAATTCGTGAGCTTCAACTCGAAATTCAAGACTCATTGATTCACATATAATGCGTTGAATGGCTTCAAATTCATTTCTGGAGAACTCTACTGCTGCTTGAGCCAGTTTCAATGAACTTTTATGATTAAGATATCTGTCATAATAATGTTTGAACCTTCTGATTTCAAATGAAGCCTTCTGTTGTGCTTTTTCCTTATCAGAAAACACACCTTTTTGCCTTTGATCTTTAAATTTATTACATTCATAAACACTTCCTTCACAATGAAGTTTCCAGTCTCCAAGACAAAGCCAACAGAATTCATATTTGCACTTGCAAGTCATATGCATGCATCCTAAATTTTTCTCAATCGGATTTTTACATTTAGGACAAGTTTTAGTATTTGCCAAAAGCCAAAGTTGACTATCATCACTTTTCAATTTATTATTCCATCTGGTCAAAAGTTCACAAGTCAAAGGTCGATGAGTTTCATTTCCACATCCAAAGCACCAAGAATATCCACATTTACAAATTATTTCTCTTGCTTTTCTTTTAGGGTAAATCGCTGCATTCGTACATCCCGATGCAGGACACCATTTAACGTCTTTTTGACTGTCAACGAAAGAATTGAAGATGAACCTTTTGTACTTCTCGAAGACTGGACCTTTTACTAGAGTCTCGAAGTGAGACTGAGGGACGAGGATTTGACAGTCGGGCATCGGACACTTGGTGAAAATCGACTCGATTCCTTGGTTGATTGACTCGGTTAAGTAGTTTTTGTAGCAGGCTTTGCATAAATAGTGCCCACAGTCCATTCCAATCATTTGGTATCCAGGGTGTTGTAAGTAACAACTTGGGCAGATTGTTGATTCGTTTGATGAAAGAGTTTTAGAGATTTGACGAATAAGACCGGGAAGTTCAAGCTCGGAATTTAAAAGTTTTTCTATTACTTCGGATGGGTTCCAGTTGTTTTGGATCAATAAAACTGCCGCTTGCCTGTACTCTAAGTCGAATTCTTCTGATAGCTTTTGGATTGCTTGGGATTGGCGAGATTTTATGTCACGCTCTTCGAGGACTTCGTATGAGATTCCTTTTGTTAGCTCTGGAGGAGCTGATAAGTAATCTTCGCAGTCGTCATCATAGTCACTCCATTCATCCGAATCTGTCATGTTTTATTGGATGATTAGTTGAGTGTGAGTTAATAGATTAGATTAGAATTACTGTTATTTTTGAATTGTGGCAGATTTATTTATATGGGTGAGGATGAAGTAGGAATCATTTTTGATTTTTCATTGTTTGCATCATAATGAGAAAATATAGCTAAATTTCATATATTAATTTATTATTGAATTTGAACGTAATCTTTATGCTTAATTAAGATCTAATCTTCTTGATCCACATGAAACGCATGTATCATTATTTGTGCTATTCTCCCTATTGCAAGCCATACAATGCCAGACTTTTAAAAAGTTCAAATCGAACTTTCTCATACAATCTTTTCCAAGTTGTTTCTCATCGAAAACATCAGGTAGCCCATTTTCAATTTGAGTTAAGCAATGATCAAAATATTTCTTAAGTACAAGAGTCATATCAACTACAATCATTCTAAAGTTCAAAAATTTTGAATTGATTTTATAAAATCCATCTTCATCAAGAAGAGATTTATCCAGATCATAATTCAATTTTTCGTCAAGCTTAATCATATTGCTTTCAAGTTCCCCTTGAATAAACTCGAAAAACCACTGCTTATTGATTGATTCCAAAAAATATCCATAGGCATAAGTATAGCTCAAAGCTAATTTAGACCTATAAACAAGTTCACAAGCCTCTAAGTAAAAATCTAAAACTTGCCCTTCAGATACTTGGCCATAAATTTTACTGATGACTTCTTTCGATGAAGATATTTTTGACTGAGCAGCTTTCATTGACGTTTTATGGTTTAAGTACCTGTCATAATAATGAGAAAACTTCTTTAATTCATTTGCAGCTTTTAACTTCTCTATTTCTTTTTCTGTGTACTTTCCTTGTTTCCTTTCTTCTTGATATTTGTTGCAAGAATAAGCAGTCTGACCATTATGGTTTTTCCAATCCCCGAAGCAGAGCCAGCAGAACTCGTATCCACATTTGCAAGTCATGTGCATGCATCCTTCGTTTTTTTCAATGGAGTTACTGCATTTTGGACAAGGTTTTGTATTTGCTAAGAGCCAAAGTTGGTTATCATCCTTTTTTAGTTTGTTGATCCATTGAGTAAGAAGATCACAACTGAGAGGTCGATGAGTCTCATTTCCACATCCAAAACACCAAGAATAACCACACTTACAAATAATTTCTCTAGCTTTCCTTTTAGGATAAAAAGCTGCATTAGTACATCCAGAATTTGGACACCATTTGACGTCTTTTTGATTGTCAACGTAAGAATTGAAGATAAACCGTTTATATTTCTCATAAAGTGGACCTTTGATGAGCTTCTTGAAGTGAGATTGAGGGACAATTATTCCACATTCAGGGATTGGACATTTTGTGAAAATTGACTCGACTCCCTGGTTGATTGACTCAGTTAAATAGCTTTTATAGCAATTTTTACATAAAAAGTGTTCACAGTCTAAACAAATAAGTTTATTCCCATTGAAATCAGAGTAGCAACTTGGGCATGATCTGATTTCATCAGGTGAAAGTGATTTGGATTGAGTATGGCACAAAACTGGTAAACCTATCGTTGAATCAAGTATTTTTTCTATCACTTGATGAGGGTTCCAGTCATTTTGAATCAAAAGGACTGCAGAATGACTATACTCGAGGTTGAACTCTTCTGAAAGTTTCTGAATTGCTTGAGACTGACGAATGTAAATATCTCCCTCTTCAAGGACTTCGTATGAAGTTACTCTGTTCAATTCTGGAGGGACGACCAGGTAGTCATCCCCATACTCATTGAATTCACTCCAATCATCAGAATCACTCATTATATTTTAATGTAAAAGATCTAAATCTTTATATTTGTTCAATTAGAAGAAAATTTAACAGACTAGAATAGTCTTTATCATTAATTTGACATTATAAGATTAATTGATAGTTCCTTGTCTTTCCCATTAAAATTTAAGAGAAATGGAAACAGCTTATACAAAGTATTGATTAAAATAATCACAATTAAAGTTTTTAATCCTTTCGTGAGTACTCAAATCAAATGAATTCACGAATATCGGCTTTTTTTTAGGTAGAGCTCTGGAATATCTAAGCTAAATTAAGAAATTCCATTATCTTACCCTCTCAACTTAAAAAAATTATTGTTTATTTACTAGTGGATCAGTTATGATTCAGAATCTTCAATTTTGTAATTTTTATATATTTTTTCCTAAATTCTACACTATTATATCTGCACTGCTAAGAAGCACGTATTAACAAACTTAGTATGTAATAGTGCTTACTCCTTTATCTTAAATATAAGAAGGTCCTTCTTCGATTCAGTTAAACATCTATCAAAGTATTACTTAAGACCTCATAGTCAAATTAGTAATTTTAGTCTTAAATAACGAAATTATAATTAATTTTTAAAGACCAATCATCAGCCTTAAAGATTTTCTGTTTTAAATGATTAGTAATAATACCCAATTAAATAGCCAATAATTATGCATTTTTAAGATGATAGTTTTGTTTGTTTACTTTCACATATTTGATATGATTTAAGTATCTGTTATAATAATCATAAAAATTTCAACTTCATATGATTTTTTCTCATCCTTATTTTTCTTCAGTATTTTTAAGTTTTCTAGTCAAATCTTTATGCATTAATAAATACCAATTTCATGCATTTCCAGTCTCCAGACATAACCAGCAAGAACTATACCCACAATAAATCTCATATGACTGCATCCATCGTTCTTTTCGATAAATTTTTTTATTTGGCAAAACTTTTAGTCTTTGAAATGGGGATAGCAAAAGCTACACTAGAAGCTTTTCATATCCAGTTGATATTTTTGTTGTACCTAGAAGTATAGAGACTCAATTTCAGCTACAACTCATTTTTATATCAACCATTTATACTGAAAATAACCTTTGGATATTTCTGTCATACCCTAGAATGAAATTCCTTTAATATCTGGTTGAGATTCTTGGTTTCTTAATCATCTTGATTAAATCTCATTCTTATTTCATAAGAGAATTTACTGATTTTAATTATACTGGCTTAAAACTTATAATTCAATGGTGCATCAAGAATTTCATTTATCGCTTTACGCGGGAACTAGTTATTTATAATTAAAATAATTTAATGACATAAGTTCAGTCAGCAAAGAAAAAAGTAATTGATGTCATGAATTTCATTTTGATCATCACTTCTATCCATTAGCTATATTTATTAAAGAAATTCAAACATTATATATACAATAAGTATTCAAATATTTTTTATAATCTGAATTCTAGTCAGATGCAATCAAGGAGGAGTGCAAATCACATACAAATCTCAATTAAAATAACAAACCCTGATCTAAAAATTATTTAAACCATATCATAAATATTCCTTCCTAATAAAATATAAGCTCACCTAATCTACCAACATCAATCATTAAAAAATTCTAACACCTCTACCCAATCTCTACTTCAATCCATATCCTTAATCACTGACCGATCAACTTCCACAAATCCATCTCATATCAGACCAAACTTACTTAACCCAACTTCACACAATTCCTAAACTAACCCTAGCCATTTTCAAAACACTTTCATAACTTCCAGCTCCTCCAATAAACCCAGTAGCATGAACAAAAACAATATCTTCAATTCCACTAATCTCTGCAAGTTCCTGTCCCCTTTTTCCCCTCCAAGGTTCCGGCAAGGGTAGTCTCATTCCAAACTGGATTCCCGGAAGTCCAACGACTTGAATTCTCCAATTTTTCCCCGAGTCTTCATAAAGAACATAAAAAATTTTTTCACATTCAAGTTCATCTTCCAAAAAGTGAATATGTTCCTTCCAAGGACAAAACCTTTTAAGTAAAACAATTTTTCCAGAAGGGTCGACATCCGAGGCAGATTTGATGGACTCTTCAACAATGACCCTTGCAGGAAGCCAGTCGTAAAGGGTGTAGTTGAGCATGTCGAGAAAGTCATGAGAGACCAAATCAATCGCCTTGTAAAACTGTCTGTCAAAGTCAGGCTCCGGGTCTTGCCAGGACGGGTTGAGTCTTGATACCCTTGAAGGCAAAGTCGTCATCTCGCGGTAGCGCTCGGGGACGTCTGAGTCGTATTGAGAGATCCCGTTGTCGCATGCGTCGAGACTTTGGAACAAGTCTTTGTAAAGCTTCTCGTGGATCAAGGTGATGATTGAAGAATCTTCTAGTTTTGTTAGGTTCTCAATCACTTCTTTACCGAAGTACTTCCAGATCAAACCCGCACTGCTCAGGCGGATTGAAGTGAATGAACCGCCGAATGTGTCTTGGAAGGACTTTTGGTGATGGTCAAAACGATTTCGGCTCACGTCGAACTCGTCACCCACGTCGACTACTAGGTCAAGGGTGTCTAGGATTGACTTGTCTCTTGTTCGGGTTATTGAAGCGGTTGAATAGGCTTTTGTGTTGCGCAGCAAGTAGCAGGCCATTACTTCGTCACAGTGGAAATTTCCTGAATGGGTTCCAATCTTTTTTATCATTTTTAACATGTATTCGGAACTATGGTTTGATTGAAATTTTGGGTTATTTGTTGGGATTACTTGGAAGGGATTATAAGATTTTAAAGGATTTTTATGGGATATGTTTTAGGTGGTTTTAATGGGGTTTAGGAGTTTTTTATAGGGAAATAATTTGAAAACTGAAAAATTTAGAAAATTTTAGGTTCTTATACTATGGTGCTTAATTGGTGATAGTCTTTAGGTTTATAGTTATAAATAACAAAAATTCTGAAAATTATTGGAGTTTTACTGAGTTTTAAATATTTATTTTCTGAAGGTAGGACTTGTGAGGTGGTTTCATATTTAGTCTATCATAATATTTTATAACTTATAAAAAAATCCAAAAGATTTTGAAAGCTATAGTAATACATATTTAGTTAGATCTAATGATAAAACATAAAATTAAACTAATTAGTTAAGACTTTCCATTTGATTTATCAAACTATAAAAAATTATAAAAAGTTATCAAAACATGACTCTAAGTCATATTCAAACGTAATTCATAATATTTTCACGACTATTAACTAAAACTAAGGAAAACTTATGCCAAAAGTTTAATTCAAAAAATTCCATGAAATCCAACCAAAATTCCCATAACCCCATAAAACCCTCTAAAACTTCTAATTTCAACAATCCATCCCCAAAACCCCCAGAAACATCCTAAAACCCATCCAACTCCAACCCATTAAAAACTCTCCAAAAACCCTAAACCTTTAAACCTCCTTCCAATCCAATCTCCAAGAAAAAATCCCGTTAAAGGCCAAAACCTCAAAAAATCCCAAAATTCCAAAAATTTCAAAAACCTAAAAAAACCTTCTAATTTTTTTTCGAGATGGAATTCTAGAAACTTTAAAAATCTTTTATCCACAACCAGAAAAATTCTTCCAATATGAAAATCTCAGAGAGGTTATAAAAAATGTGTAAATTTAATATGATGTGCCAAGTAAAGGACGGTACGTGCAACTGTTGTGAATCTCCATTCATTCCACAAATAGTCCGTCCAATCTTGCCTTCAGCTCCGAGTGACACAGCCTTACTGTATCATTTATTCACCTTGATAACCCAGCAAAACGAGGTGATTCGTACATTGACTGACCAGACTTCAGCAGCTCTGAAGAAGGTGGAAAGTTTAAGCCGAGGAATTGAAAGTGGCTCATGGGGAGACTCCTCTTCAATCGTGGTCCCAAGGGAAGAGGTTACGACTTCTGACCATATCCTTTCCATTCTCTGTGGAAATAAAACCAGTCACCTTTTCTCACTTCGACTTGTCAGCGAATTGCCACAACCGGCTTATAAAGAAAGAGCCTTTTCGTTGATGATCGAAGTGGTTGATAGAAATGGCTTAAGAGTGACGATGCCGATTCCTGTCAATTTTAAAATCATGCTCTTTACCACTGAAAGTCCTCCGAAACTACTGAAGGTTAACACTTCAGGGGATAAGATCATGAGAGGTACAATTGAAGTTGAGAGTAATGGAGTTGTCTTGTTTAAAAAAATAGTCATCAAAGAAGTCACTTCGCACTTCAGAAATGGATGCTTTTTTTTAGCTGTCATGCCAAAGAACTCCAGTGATATCAAACCTCTTGTTATTGATAACTTCGTGATTAAAGCACGGAAGATATTACCGGGAGATCCAATAAAGAAGCAAAAGACGGAAGAAAGTTTACCTGACGTCTAGTTCTGCTTATTAGAGTAATATTAGTAAAATAGATTAGTTTTAAATAGCAGCTTAATAGTTATTCGAGGACTTCTTTCATCAAGGTCACTGCCAGGTCGAGTTTCTCTTTTTTTTCGAACTCGTCGACGAGTCTAGGCTCGCCGATCACGGCGATGGTATGTTTTCGGCCGCAGCCAACTCGGTAAACGGGAGAGTTGTTTAAGGTGGTTACTATTCTTGGGTTTGCGGAAGGGGAGACATCGCCAACACCTAGCTGACCTTCTCTGAACCGGCCCCAAGCCCAGGTGATCATGTTTTCGTTTTCAAGTGAAACGGCCATTGTATGATTTTCTCCACAGACCAGGTAGTTTATAGGGAACCCCTCGAAACAGTCCAGTTTCGTCGGTGTTGAAATATCTGTATGACTTCTTCTCGGGTTATCAATTCCCAACTGACCAAAGTCATTCATTCCACAAGCCAACACCTCTTTTTTCTCAGTAATAAACATAGAAAACAATCCTCCAGCAGCAATATGCGAGATAACCACATCCTGAGGAAAATCAACCAAAACCGGCAAATACTGAATACAATTCTTATTCCCCACATCATCAAAATCATCATGTTTATACCCTCTTCCCAATTGTCCATTACTTCCCCATCCCCAAACAAAAACTTCTTTATTGTAACTGAGCACTAAAGTATGAGCCTCTCCACAAGCGACTTGTTTAAACTTCTTATTCGCCAATTCCCCGAAAAGTCTTTGAGGTGTATGAATAAAAGCCTCAGAGCTGTCAATTTTCAATTCAGCCATTTGTTTCTTCAGCTGTTCAGGGTCAATTCCAAGCTGTCCGCCTTCTCCTCTTCCCCAGACATACAAATGTCCATCCTTATCAAGAGCAGTTGAATGATAAGCCCCACAGCAAATTTCCTTAATTTTCACACTTTTAAGTGCCTGTATAAGTTTAGGATAAACAACAGTAAGAACGTTTCCATGTCCTAGGACGCCTCCTTCTCCAAGTCCCATGGAGTAGATCCGGGAGTCGAAGCCGAGAAGGACTGTATGTTCATACCCGCAGGAGGCTTTGACGATGTGAGTCACACTTTTTATCATCACTGGGAATTTCACGTTTGAAGGGTTGTCAGGGCCTAGGCCGAGTTGATTGTTGTCGTTTTTTCCCCAGGCGAAGCAAAGGCCCTCGATGGTGATCGCGATGCAGTGCTCAGCGCCGGCACTAACTTCTTTAATTACGTAGTCTTTCAGAGAAGTAAGCATCCTCGGGTGGGGAAGGGTGACCTGGTCAGGGACTTCTTCTTCATCTGCCAAGGCGAGTCCCAGTTGTCCATGTTTATCAGTTCCCCAAATATAAGCCACCCCGATCAGGTCGTCCATTTTCATCGCGCCGTTTTCAGGGATTAAAATCTGAGTCAGCGAACTCTGCTGAAGACCTCTTCTGGACTCTCCTCGAAAAGAGACAGGGGTTGAAGTGCCAGACATGCTGAAAATAGAAGTGGACATCTGGGGTAGTTTAGTTCCTTTAACTAGTAACTTTGTATATAAATTTGACCACATTCTGCCTGATTGGAATAAAGTAAGTGAATGGTTTATCATCCATTTTCCGAACTCGTCAAGTGACTCAGGTACAAGACTTTCCCTTCTAGATGAAAGAGTGCTCCAATGTTCAAAAGGATGTTTTAAAATCACTTCAGCTTGTTTCGAAGCTGAATTTCTAGCCTTCAATAACTTTATTAAATTCTGTTGAAATTCCTTAGTTCCCATAAAAACACTGTCAAAGTGCTCTTCAGCTGCAAGGGCGTCAGGGAGTCGATGTGAGTCTCTCGCGATTTGAGAAATTTTCCAGGCGGCAAGCATTTGCCAGGGAATTCCTCGATTTTTTCTGCCTCTGGGGTCGCCGAGAAGTTTGGTCATTAGCATGAGAGAAGTGATGTAGTGTTGCTCGCTTAGGGCTAGATTGGGTTGTTCCGTGCATATTGCGTTCCAGAGATAATAGGCTACTACAATTTCGCTTGGAATGAAGACTGCTTCGTCGATTATCTTTCCGATACTGTCTAAAACTCCTTTACATCTTACCGAATCGGAGTCTATGAAGTACTTTTGGGTTATCACGTAGATTAGGATTTCGGCGTATACTCCTTCTCCACCGTCTACTGTTATCAAGTCTTTTATTAGGGTTGCGACGCAGTTGGACCACTCTTCTAGAATTGTTAAGGCGGGGAATTCGTAGGTTTCTTTGAAGAATTGGCTGTTGCAGTAACTGTATAAGTCACATGGTAATATCAGCTCTAAACAATGGTGTTCTTCCTCATCATTAACCTGATCCTGATTAGCTTCACTAACCCAATCCGCAAAAGACCCATTAAGCATATCATTAGAGTCATTCCCCTGAGGTCCAACTCGTTGAAGAAACCCAAGAAGTGTAATACAATTTTCTTCCTTCGTAGAAGAAATACTTCTAACCTGCAAGTCAAATCCCACAAAATCTTTTCCTTCAAGGGACCGACCCTTGACCCTAAAGTAATACGAGTCACTTTTAACTAAATTCAAAAACTCTTCCGATATTTTCAATCCAGAGTGAAACTCAAAGGCTTCCAAAAATATTCCAGGAATTCTACAAGCCACAGAAATGACCTTATCAAGCATTTCAGAAGACGATAAAAACTGATGACTGTGTTTTTTTTCTTTAAAAGGCTCAATGATGCGGCTTACAGAGAGGTCAGTTTTACGTCGAAGTTTGCTACCATCGCGAATGCTTTTCAGTCTTTCTAAAAAAAGTGCAAGTCTGACTAAAGGGTCGTGTTTTTTTGTTTCTACTGAAATAAGTGGCCAGAGGACTTTAACAGCTAACTCGACATAAGCCGAGAAGGAAAACTGACTGGGTGCTAGATGATTCAGGACTTTTTTCACTGCACGTGCAAGAAGGTCAGCTTCTAACAAGCCCTGAGCCTTTTCATTGCGACATCTGCTGTAAAGGATCCATTCATGACGGTAGTTCAGTCCTTTGCGATGGAGGAGTTCTTTGAGACTATTGACATTGACGATATCTTCACTTGTTTCCAAGATAATCATGCAGTCCTTTAAGTTCTTCCTTAAAACAGCCATCAACCTTTTCGGTGACAAGTTATAAACCGGTGGTCTTTTATAGTTCTTTTTATTCAACCTAAGAAAAACCACAGCTTCTCCAAGTATTTCACATCCAAAAAGACTAGCCCTTTCATTTTTCTTCTGAATAACAGGGTGTTCTTCATAGAAAATCAAGTAATTCCACCCCATCATTTTCCCTTCAAAGACTTGAAATTCAGTTTCACAAGCTTCTCCATTATACAACTTCTGAACAACTCCCTTCGGAATCCCTTCGAAGAAGTTCGCCTCGAAAACCGGGATTTCTTTACCAGCGGAGCTTAAAACACAAAGATATTGAATTTTTCTTGATTCTGGAATGAAAGATGTGAAATTATAAAGCAAATAACAAGTCGTTATTTCTTTACGACCTCGATTTTCCTCGTTTTCCATTTGGATCTTAAACACGTTTGTCTCTGAAATTCTCAGCGGCTTTGAAAAAACATTCAAGTCCAAGTCACGCCCGTCTGATAAAAGACTTTGAGGGTAGATGGGGACTGCGAAGAGCACAAAAGGACCGATTTTCATGTTCACCAACATTGGAAACTGGATGAAATAGTCGAAATCACCTGCAGCGGGCCCGTAGTTTAAGGTAAATAAACGAATCGCCTTCATTTCGGACCTCATCACTCGACCCTCGTCGGTTAAAGGGTCGATTAGTTTGAATCTTACGTTTTTGAAGCGAAAGCCCGCGAGCCATTCTTTTAGACGACGAGGAAGAGAGATCTCTGATTTTACTTCGGAAAGTTGGGTGAAGGTCTTACCGATCGCTCGCTCGTTTTGAGAGAGACTTATGTAGAGGTAACAGCCCACGGACCAGACTAACCATTTGAAGAGCTCGAGAAGCTGGATTATCTTTCTTCTTATTGAAACTTTACCCATCTCGTTACCTGGCTGCATTGTTCGTTTCAGTAAAAAGACTTGCTCTTTAAACCATTCTACTGGTGGTTGTGAGAGAAGTTTTGATGGAAGGTCTACAAACAATTTCTTATCCCAGTACGAATGAATGAAAGGATTATCCTCCAACTTCGCAACAGCATCAAAAATATTGCTATAGTTAAAATCAAAAGTAGATTTCAAAATATTCTGCCAGTCCATAGGTCTAGACCTTTCAAACTCTCCACTTTTCAACCCAGAGTCAAAGTCATAAAAGTTGAGTTCAGGAAGTGAACTCGGGCAAGAAAAACAAGGAACAGAAGGTTCAGGAATGATTTCAGGAGAGTCTGGTTCAGGGATATCAGGAGCCTTGAGTTCAAGTTTGATATCTTCAGGACTGACTTCTTGTGGTTTAGGTTCAGGAGTCTCCCTTTTGGCGTCTTCAAGGGTGACGTTCGGTTTGCCAGTTGAGTCCGAGCTTTGATGTCTGGGCTTCAAGACTTCATTCGGCTTGCTTTTGTTTTTTGTACAACGTAAGCAGCTTCCCATATTTATTTAAAGATTTTTAAGAGTTTTGGGTTTATTTGACTTGGGTGTTAATATTGTCAGTTATCAGGTAGATATTAGTAGTTATGGATTTTTTGTTATAATATGATGAAAAATGAGAAAGAACTTCAAGTACTTAGAGAATCTGATGAAATAGCTGTTAATCAGATTGTTAGGTGCCAGGTTATGGATTCTGGAATTTGTAAGGTCCTTTATCCTCTTGCTTTGGTTTCGCTGTCGGAACGGGCGCCACTTACTCCTGTACCGAGTTGCACTCTTCTTCCATTGATTGAGGTAGATAATCTATAGACTGAGGAAAGCCTATCAAATCCAAGTGATCCAATTCCAGGAACCTTTCTAAACGCATTAGTCCTTCACAGAGAAGACTCAGGATTATTCCTCTCAACTCAAAACGAGCGACTTTCAAACCTAAAGCAATACTCAAATACAAGAAGAACATCAATAATCCTCGGCCAGGTTCCAATCCGAACTCACCCTTTCATCCTTCCCGACTTTTCATCATCCTTAAAAAAATTCCTAGATTCTCACAACCTAATCAAGCCAAGCTACATAAAATCCGAAATCCGTAAAAAATTCGACCTGGTAAGACCTAACAAGGAAGAAATCAGCAAGCATCAGGACCTTCGATGGTCAGACGAAAAATTCCAAGAAGCTTCAAAAATTTGCTCAAAACACACGAAAACCGCATTAAAACTATTAAAAGACTCTCTTCTTCTCAACCCTCAAAACTTATCTTCTCTCACTCTTCAAATGAAACTACGCAAAGACAAGCGAAAAATTGAAAAAGATGCAAAAAAAATCCTGATCATCGACCCTGAAAATCTTTCAGCTTTACAAGCTTTAACGAATTTGAATAAAAAAGAGCAGGTTCGATGTGAAGTGAAAGACAAAAGACTGATAAACTCTGGCTTTGAGCATGATTTGGTATATTCGCCGTAATTAGATTAGAATATGGGAATTTGCATGTCAGAAGCTAAGAAAGAACGAGATGACTTTTCAGGAGTCAATCTCGACTTTTTACATGATTTGAAAAGTTGCTACTTGTTGAGTAGCAAACAACTTAACCCCATTGATGACCCTTCTTTGATTATGCTGGGAAAGTACTTTGAGTTGTACAGAATGGACATGAGTTCAGAGGTTTTTAAGTTTTATTTGGATATTTTAGGGAATAATACTGAAAAACTAGTGAATGTCAGCTTTTATTCTTATCCTATCGACGTCAATCATGCTAAGTTCTTGGGAATCGGACTTTCTTATTGTTTGCAACTGGAAAGTCTTAATCTCAGTCATTGTGAGTTGGATGATGAAGCACTTGTTTGTATTGTTAAAGGAATCGCAAATATTCCTGGACTTATCAAACTTGAACTAGTGAAAAATCGGTTTTCTACCAATGGGTTGAATTATCTTTTGAGAGGATTTAAATATACACATGTTCTTGAGTATTTGGATTTAAGTCAGAATAAATTCACTGCTGAAGATGTAGGAGTTGTCAGTCAGGTGTTGGAAATGTGTGAGTTTCTTTGTGTCGTTCGATTGGAGTCTTTGATTTCAGATGAGTCGACTATTCAGATGTTGAAATCTTTGAGTTTTTCTTATAAGTCAAAGACATTTTTCATTAGTTTGGCAGAGTCGGCTCAAATAGTTAATTAAATTACTATGAGATTACTTAGATTACTTGGTACTTGAATAATTAATGCAGGAGTTCAATTTATCTTCTCACAAATCCCCTCGTTTCGACATAAACGGTCACCCAAGCCGTCCATTCACAGTATCATCCTCATCGCTAACCCCTCCAATCCACTGGAGCAATTCAGCCTCAACAAAAACACGAAGCGAGCTTCTTCTAAAGCGAAAACAAGAGTTCATCCCTGACATAACCTACGACATTGACGGTGACGGTTTCGTTGACCACAAAGACATGGCAATTGCGAAGATGTTCGACAGAAACAAAGACGGGATTCTCGACGAGTCCGAAAAAGCCGAGATGCAAAAAGCTTTAAAAGAAGGCATCATGGACAAGTTCATCTGGGGACTTGACTTGACAGGTGCAAACAAACATCCAAGACTCATTCAAAAAAAAGGCAAAATAATCACAGAAAGTGGAAATTTTTTACCTCAAACAGCAGAGCCTAAAACTTACAGAGCCTTGAAACAAGCAGAAAAACTGGAAGATCAACATCGTGCAGAACAAATCATTAATAACTGGATTGAAAATCACCCTAATCAACTTGTTCTCACTCAAAGACCTGTTAATAGTGAAAGTCGGTTTAAAACCTGGACTGCTAAAAAAGAACTTGAAAAAAAAGAAGCCAGGACTAATGCAGGACTTGAAAGTCCTTCAGATGTGAAGGATGTTAAAGAAGTGAAGTTTTTATATCAACATCAGCCGAAAGTTGCTGGTTTTTCTGAGTTCCAGGCGAAGAGAAGGCAAGAAATGGTGAGTTTTAAGTAGCTGGAAGAGCTGCATAATACAAAAAACTATGAACATGTTTCAAGAGAACACAATTTTCAAGTAAGGGAAAGTGGATTTATTCATATCATTCCTGAATCTTCTGATTATCTCACTTTCGGCAAGTTGAAAGAAAGAAGAAAAAAAGAAATAAATGAATACAACATGAAAACTTTTTCGAACCCTTCAATCGGCATTCATGGAAACGAACTTCCAAAGTTTAAAGAAAATTTCGAAGAACATTGGAAAATAAAAAAAGATTGGAAAGCTAATCCACATTTTAAAACTCAAACTGACCTACTCGGCACTCGTGAATTCAGGAAAAAACTTGAAGTGACTGAAAAAGTTGGCATTGAAAACCGGGAAATTATCTTAAAAAAGTCACTTTCTAAACATGAAGTTTGTGAAAAACCGAACAAAATTGACCTGGGTGTTAAATACCAGCCTCTTCTTAATGAACAACTTGAAGGCACTCTTGGGTCGAAACATGACTATCGCCTCAGTACGATCTTCGGGTACTTCTTGAAAAGTAAGTCTTCCAGCAACCAACAGACCTTCGAGCCAGTAGTTCAAAGTCGCAGAGAAGTGAAAAGAGAGACTTTTAACTTGAATAACCCGATAACGGAAGCTGTGACTCCGAAGACTTCCACTGGATTCACCTTGAAAACGAAAACTCTTATAAAGAAACAAGGAACTAGTCAGAGACTTCTAAGGTCAAGAGGGTTTTTAGCATAGCTTATGTAAAGGGTATCGAAATTAAAGAAACATTTATATTTAATGGGCTGTCAAATCACTAAACTTCCTCCTGATATTGAAACAACTCTGGAAAAACAACAACAAACTTTAAATGATATCTACACCTCGTTTCAGCCTATGGAAGATGAGATTCACTCTGCTATTCAGAAGAAAAAGGAAACTTTTAATAAGATTCAAGAAATTGTTCAGTGGAAAAATGAATCGGAAAAAAAGATCAGGAAATTGGAAAAACTGTTCAAAAAGTTTCACTCTGAAATGGAAAATGGATCTAAGGATTTGAGTGATATGAATTCTTTGGAAATTCTGATTGAGGACCAACATGATGAAATTTTAAGGATTATCAGTGAATTAAAATCGTTATCTTAATAGTTAAGTTTTGGGTTTTTTAGAGGAAATTTTGAGAATTTAGATTTTGGTTGAGTTGTGTTAAAACTAGTAGTAAACTATTGATTTCAAGTCTTAAAGAAAAATAATCTGAAGAAAATCAATAAATCTTGAAAAATAAAGTTCAGGTTCAACTGAGCTCACCTCATTTTTATTATGAAAAACACTTTTCGTCAAAGTTTCTCCAAATTTGCTGATATCATAAGTTTGTAAAATATCAATGATGGCGACCGTCACAGTATTTCCACCCAAGTCTCGAAAACTAAGTCTTCCTAAATCTTCACTTAAATCTTGAAAACTTAAGAGAAGAGAATAGTCCATAATTCCTGAAAACTTAAGTATTTGAAAGTCTTCTTCTAAAACATTTAAAATTTTCATTTTTTCTGCTTTTTCAAGAGCAATTTTTTTACCAGAGTCTCTAAAATTCATATCTTTTAGCACAGTCCCCACAGGTAAACTGGAAGTCTCTGATTTTACCTTGACTGATCTATTAACAGTACTTCCTTTTAAATCAAAAATAACAGAATTTCCTTTATTTTGAAGTACATTTTCCATGATAATCACACAAGAATCAAGTTTTTTGAAATAAAAACAAGCGAAAATTCGAACTAATCGACTTTCACTGCATCCGAGAATTCTTTGCTTGTAAGACCCAAGCAGGCTATGAGTTAAAACAGACATTTCTTCTCTTGTAATTGTTTTTATAGTGAACTTATTATCCGAAGTTACAAAAACATATGAACCACTTTTTCCACCTTCTTCTGAATTCATTTCAATAATTTTATGGAAGTTTTTTTCATCAGAAAACGAGTCCAAAATGCTGTGTTTTAAATGTTTTTCTCTTATTTCCTGGAAATCTTTGTAATTCATGTCGACTAAGTCGAATTTTTTAGGGTTAACTAATTAATCATTACGATTTTTAATAAATTCTTGTTTTGTGATCCTAAAAATCTGGTCAATTTCAGATTTTCCAAAAGAAAAATCCAAATTTTCCTTCTTTTTTCTACCTTTAACATTGAGAAATCTTAAACTGATTCCAATAAAAATCGTTATCAAAGCCTATTTAAAAATTGCATTTTTTGTCAAGGAATCGAAAAGATCTGAAAGAAGTCCTGAGTGATTCACAGGGAAATTGATAGAAACAGTAAATTTTTCATTGAGACTTTTTTTTTCTTCCTTTTTCTTTTCTTTGCATGTGAGAACTTGAACAATGTATTCATTCATTTTCTTAGAAAAGTAAAAAACGATGAACTCTATAATTCCTTCAAGTCCATGAAGAAAGTAAGTTAAAATATCAATTTCTTTATAGTGAGGAACTCTTCCTTGTGTAAAAAGTTCTGCCAAGACCTGCAAACAAATAATAAGTGAATCATTTAAAGTCAAAATAAGAATTCCACTCATCTTTTTAGATCTTGTCTCTTTTCTATGCTTGACATGAAAATAAAAACTAAAGCCAAGTTGAGCGACTACAGCAAGAAACACATAAACCTCAAAAATAAGCGTCGAGGCATCAAATCGAGGTAAAATTTCATCACGGCCTTCAATTCCGATAGCAGTTAACAAGAAAGACACGCTAAAGGCGTAGAAGCTAGAAAAAATAAATCTAATTCTGTAGCTTGTCTTGAGTCTCTTCAATTTCAAAAAAATTTCTAGATTTATTATCAGAATATAGTGAGTTTCAAGAAGAATCAGAAATTTCATTGAATATTGAAAAATTATCAGTAAAGTAGACCCTTTCGCTGAAAGATAAACAGGAAGCTCGCCTTTGATGAACGCTGTTGAAATAATTAAAATATTTGAGAGAATTTGAACTGAAACAATGATAAAAAACATGTAATTTGGATGCTTGATTGAAACTCTGAATTTCACATAAATAAACCAAATGAAACAGAGAAGGGCTGTCGAGAGAATAAATAAGAAAAGGATCGTAATTTCTAAAATTTCCATATTAAATAGATTTACTTACTGGATTACTTGTAAGAGATAATCTTTGATTCGCTCGAAATATTGTTCTGGGTCCATTGAACTCACTTCTTTGGAGTTGTTAAAAATCGACTTCATTACGGTTTCACTGATTTTGCATATGTTATATTCTTGGAAGATGTCGATTATCCCTAGAGTCACTAGTTTTCCCGAAAGATCAACAAAACTAAGACGTGATTTCTGAGTGTCTTCCGTTAAATCAGTAACACTAAGTAAAATAGAATAGTCCATAATCCCACATTTCTTAAGCATCAAAAAATCATCAACAAGCAAATTTCTAAATTTTTCTTTATCAACAGGATTCATCGTAATTCTAAAACCTAAATTTTCAAAGTTAACATCTTTAAGCACGACCCCTTTCGGTGGATTAAGAGTATCTTCTACATTTTTGACTTCTCTTCCTACTTTACTTCCTTTCAAGTCAAAAATAATGGAGCTTTCTTTGTTTCTAAGAATATTTTCCATGATTATCACGTAAAGTCCTTGTTTGGATAAATACAAAAGACCGAAAATTCTAACCATGCGACTTTCAGGGCATCCGATGATTCTTTGAGCGTAGTTTCTTATGAGTTTTTCAGTGAATATCAAATATTCATGCTTTGTTATTGTTTTTATCACGTATTGCTCGTCACTTGTCACGAAGATTAAAGAATTGCTTCTTCCTCCTGATTCTGAGAAGAGGTTCAGTAGTTTGTAGTAATTTCTTGAATCTGCTAGTGAAGAGTAAATAGAGCTTGGGGTGTATTTCGATCTAATTGCCTTGAAAAGTTCTGAATAGCAGTCTGTTATTTTTAGATCTTCTGGGTCAACTTTGTGAAAATTACTGTTTTTTATTAGGTTTAAGTTGATTTCTTGGTGAAGAGTCTGGAGATCTGATTTACTAAATTTGAATTCTTGGTTACATTCCGATATTTTTCCTTGGTCCTTTCCAAACCGAAGCGTCAAAGAAACAAACATCTTGATAAGAGTCTAAGTAAACCCTACATATTTAGTAATTTTTTCAAATACATCTGAAACAAACCCAGTTGCATATTGACTAATCCGATAATCTTGAATATTTTGTTGAGAAATCATTGTAATATTTCCAGAATCCGTCAACTGATCAGAAACTGATGAAAAATTATCAATTTTTTTCTTACATAAAATCGTATTGACAATAATTTCCCTCATTTTTGGAGAAGTTGTGAAAGCAATAAACTCGAAAATCCCATCTAACGAAATAATAAAGTAAATCAAATCATTGGCCAAGTCATTAGAATTCAAATTCGTATAAAAGAAATAAATTGTCATCTGAGTGGCTGCGACAACGATTCCAATTGCTGATTGAATCACGATAACAAGCATGTCTTTTGACCTGATTTCTGAGCAAAACTTGATATAAACATAAGAAATGACTACTGATAAAATGATGCAGACTGAGAATAAGTAAACCTCAAAAAAAAGAACTCCTACTTTGAAAGACGGAAGAAAATTATCAGACTTCAGCCTTCCGAAGATGGTGAAAAGAGCTGAAGTGATGATGCAGTACAGGTTGTAAATAATCACCCTTGATTTATGCTTTAAAGTTAGTTTTCTTTTGAGTTTTATAAGAATTTCGATATTTATCACCATTATATAGCTCAAAGAGAAGAATTCCACGAATTTAGTCATGTACCTCAAAAACATGATGAAAGGTGGGCCTCCAACATCATTAAAAAGAGGAACTGAATCCAGCAGAAAAATAGTCACTAATAAAAAAGTATTTCCGAGGATCTGCACTGTGACTATTACAAAAAACATGCTATTCGGATGCTTTATCGATAGGCTGTACCTTTTATAAGCACACCAAATAGCACCTAGTACCAAAATTGAAACAACCAGAAATATGCAAGTCAATATATCCAGGACTTTCATTTTTATTAGCAAAAAACATACTTTAAATACTCTGAAATTCTAACAAAGTATTGCTCCGGGTCCATAGAACTCACTTCTTTTGTCTTATTAAATAAAGACTTAACCGCTTTTTCTCCTTGTTTGCCCAAATCATAATCTTGGAAAAAGTCAATAATTCCAAGAGTAATAGCATTTCCGAACGTGTCATGAAAAGTGAGTCTTCTTTCATCAATGCTGAAGTATTTTTTAATAGAAAGCAGCAAAGAATAGTCCATAATCCCGGAATCTCTTAAGATTCGAAAGTCTTTTATTAAATTTTGTTGAATTTTTTCTTTTTGGTCAGAATCAAGTTTTACTTGAAAATTGAATTCTTTGAAATTAACATCTTTTAAAGTAACACCCGTCGGGGGATTCAGTGGATTTAAGATTTCTTTAACGTGTCTTCCAACTAAACTACCTTTCAGGTCGAAAACGATGCAGTCTTCTTTTTTGTAAATAAGGTTTTCCATGATCACTACAAACTGGCCTAGTTTTTGCATGCTAAGCACAGCAAAGATTCTAGCGAGTCGACTTTCAGGACATTCGATTACTCTTTGACTGTAGTTTTTCGCAAGTCTTTCTTTAAATACCAGAAATTCATGTTTTTTTATGGTCTTGATGACGATTTTTTGGTCTGTTGTGACGAACACAAAAGAACCGCTTCTTCCTCCGGTCTCAGAAAGCATGTTGATGATTTTGTAGTAGTTTGAAACCCTTACTAAAGACTTATAAATAGAACCTTCGAAGTACTTTTCCCTGATCATCAAGATTTCTTTTCCACTGACATCAGAACAGCTCAGGTCTTCAGGTTTTACTATTTAAATTTACTTGAAAGTATAAAGTCCAGTTGTGTGTCTGAATAAAGGTCGTTTATATCTTCTTGTTTAAATTCAAAATCTTTTTTTTCTACATCTTTACTGAATCTTAGAGTTGCTGATACAAACAATTTGATTAAAGTCTGCTTAAAACTTACACATGTTGTCAAGTTATCAAAAACATCACTGAAAAAATTCAAACTTTCTTCTGATAGTCGATAATCTTGGACATCTTTTGCAAGCATCGACAGAGAAATATTCCCGAGACGACTTGAAAGTCGTCTTTTTCTTCTCTTTAAAGGAAATGCTAAAAATAAGAAATCTTTGAAGTAACTTTTCATCACTGTTGAAAAGTTGAATACAATAAATTCAATGACTCCTTCGAGACTGTTCAACAAGTAAGAAAAAAAATTGAGGCCAGGATCAGAGGCAATGTCTCCTGACATAAGTAAAGTTGTTGCAACTTGAATAATCACGATAATTACTGAGATAAGGGTTAGGACAACTAGACTTATCATGTCTTTAGACTTAAGCCGACTGCTGAACTTCGAATATAAGTAACAAATTAATGAGACTAGCATAATGCAAATCAAAGTCATGTAAACTGAATAAATTATTCTTCCTAAAGGATAAAATGAAAGAAAATCATCTCCTTCATATCGTCCAAAAATAGTGCATATTATAGAAACTAAGAAATTGTACACATGGTAAAAAGCTATTCGAGTTTTAAAGTTCACTTTAAGTGCTTTCTTGAATTTTATAAAAATTTCCACGTTTATTGAAGCCATACAGTGAAAAGCATAAATTTTAGCGAATCTTGAGATGTACATGGTGACCATGATATCTGGAGGGCCGTATATTTTACTGTATAGAGGAAGGGTCTCGAAGTAGATCAGTGATACGGTTATCATTATCATCTCGAGTATCTGAGCTATTACTACCATGAGAAACATAAAATTTGGGTGCTTGATTGAAATTCGATAGTTTAGATATACACACCAGATATAAGCTAGTAGCAATAGTGAAATCAGAAAGAAAATTAGGATGATCAGAGCAGATGGAGTCATTTTTATTATTTAGATAGATTGAAATGCTTTGATATGGTTTTATTTGGAATAGATTCACTTTTAAATTTCTGTTTAGGATTAAACAATTAAATAATCAGCTAAAATCTAAAAAAAAAATATTTCGGTTCTGATATTTTGAAAAGAAAATTCCAACATCAATAAAACTCCTATAAAAATGATTTTTCAATCATGTAACTATTATTCCTCCTAACCAATCTAATATTCTTCCTATAAAATGAATTCAAATGAAATACTTATTAACGAAACCAGTTCCTCTAATTTCACAAGTTCATTTCAAGAATCCTTTCTAGATCGAAATTCAAATTTTACTCAAGTAAAATTTTTAGCATCAGACAAAAGAAGCCTTAAAAGATTCAATTCAATTTCATTTAAATCATCGCAATTCCTTTTTTCGATTCTTTCTTATAAACTAAATCCTGAATTATTATCTGGTTTCATTGAAGAAATAATTGAAAAAACCCAAGAATCTTACCCAAAAGCAAAGTTTAAAATAACGAAAAATAAAAAATTAGAACTAAAATTATCAAAACCACTTACAAATAGATTTTCATTAAAAACCCAAAACTTAGAGTTTTTTCTCAAAAAATCATCAAAACTTGTAAGTTCTTCAAAGATTTTCGAGGATTTTTCAATAACTCGCTGTTTAGCAGATTTAAAATCAGCGAAAAGTTTTTACTTAAACCATGATCGACAGGTTTTTTTTAGCATATTTAAAGAATTCCAACGAAGAAGAGTACCAAACCTAATAAAGCAAGGTTCTCTTATAAAATACGAAGAAATAAATAAAGACTCTTCATCCACTCGAGTCATCCAAGTTGAGGTGAGTCTAATAAAAAGCTCTTTGAATTTAAAATTCAAGCCTTTGATCCGTTTGCCTACCCTGATGAGCGAGTTGGACCCTTTAGACTATTTTAACAGTGAAGAATGCAAAGAATGCCTTAAAAAGATCAACAGAAAAATTTTAATTGGCACTTTTTTTGTTGAGGGTAAAAATTTGGTTTATCAGTCTAAGTACCTGGTCTCAGATATCACTAAAATCAACATGTCAACCCATTTATTGATAAAAAAAGATGTTGATTTAATTTTTTATTACCTTCCTTTTTTTGAAGAAACTATTTCTGAATGCTCTACTCAAACAGAAACTCTTCAAGTTAAATATAAGGATCCAGGAATTTCTTTGAATCAAGCTTTTGCGGTTAAAGAAGTTAAGATGATACCGGAGGAATATGAGAGAGAAAAAAGAATTAAAGAAATACTTGGAACTACCTCACAAGATCTTTTTTTAGCGAATCGACTTTTACATAGAAAAATAGTGTTTTTAGCAGATTTCATTGTTCAGTACCCCATCAGTCTCCAAGGTGAAAAATTTGAGTCATTTGCGCATGAATTTCCACGAGAAGCAATCGATTCAATTTTCTACTTAACTGACGAACTTTTAAAACTAAACTTAAAATTCAAAAGCGATAGATTCCCACTCAACTCATTCCTCTGGTACGAAGAAAAGCCTATATACACCTACGACTTCCCATTATTCCAACTTCTAGAATTCAATCAAAAGTCCGATTTAAAGAAAAAGGCTAAAAACAATTCAGAAAACTCTGAATCCGAAGATTCCGATAGTTTTGAAGAATTATCAGATTTAAAAAAGACTTTTTTTTTTGACATTCTCGATTTTCACTCTCTTTCCTTAAACCTCAAGACTCAATTTTTCTCGCCTTCTGAAGTTTTCACAGCTTATGAGACAGTCGAGTTTATTCAACTCGAAGAAAGTGTAGCTCGAGAAAGAATCGCGATTTTTGAGGCGAATAACTTGGCAGGGGTCGTCAAATATCGAGGAATTTGCAAGTCAGGTCAAAATATTTTCCTTTTAAGTGAAAAAAAAGGCCTAAATTCGATTTTTTTTCAACTTGAAAAATTTTCTTTTGATTTTCAGTTTTTAGTGAAATTTTCAAAGGACTTGCTGAAAATCGTTGAAATTATTACTTTGAAAAATACTTGTTTCGCTTGTTTTGACCCTAAATGCCTGTTTTTTAAGGAAAATGGGAAAATTCGGATTGAAATAAAAACTCCTGCTGAAGTTTCTGAAGAATTTCAACCTCCTGAGGTTAAAAGTGGAAGATTTTTTAGGTTTTCTATTGTTTTTAGTTATGCGAAAGTGGTGGAATTTGCATTTTGTTATTTTTTTTGTGTCAGTCATGGGATGCTACCTGAACCTGAAAATTTGTTGGCAGCGAAAAGTTTTGTGTATCAAGAGTTTCAGTGGTTTGGTAAAATGGTTAGAGGATGTTGTGAGGATAAAATAGTGAGAAGGTGGAATGTTTCAAAATTGATTCAGTATTTTTCTACGCATTTAGGTAATGATTAGAAGAATGGTATTAATTAAGGTAATAGGTTATTTGAATGAGTTATTAGGTATTTGAATGAGTTATTATTTAATTATGGGAAAGTTATATAATATAATTTTAATTGAAATAAATTAATTTCTATATTTTAGAACTAAAAACATCTTCTAATGAATCTTTATATGTGCTGAAATTTATATTTATAAACATTATTGAAATGTTATATTCTTTAATTATTCTTGACAACCATTTTGATTATGAAAAATTCTTCTTATTTAATTCAAATCAACTATT
Source organism: Stentor roeselii (assembly GCA_006503475.1). Classification (NCBI taxonomy): domain Eukaryota; phylum Ciliophora; class Heterotrichea; order Heterotrichida; family Stentoridae; genus Stentor; species Stentor roeselii. The sequence goes on from RSEH01000025.1 coordinate 147,146, forward strand.
CATTTAAAACAACTTTTAATCAATTCTTCATAACATCCTATTATTCTACTTCATTATTTAAATACATTCAACAATCAAAATCTCTCTTAATCTGATTAATCGCATTTTCCACAACTGCCGGTTTAAACTTAGAATAAACCCTTTTCGCATTTCCAAAAAAGCTATTCAAATCCTCATCCCGATAAATCCTTTTCTCTACAATTTCTTGAAAAATCCTACTTTTGACAAGTTCAACATTCCCATCCATGGCTACAGGTGTAAGAGCCTTGCGATATTTTTGCAAATCTCTGATATTATCTTTATAAATACTGCTAGTTTTCGGAGGTTTTAACAATTTCTGAATGCATCCAGGAGTGAGTCCAGGGGTGTCTTCCGGGTCATCTCGAAAGAACATGACAGGATTCGAAATAGGATCAAATTGATTTTTTTTCCTTTCATGAATCTGAATATTTTTTACACTTCCGATGTCTTGAATTCTTCTTTGCATGTGCTTGATGTTCACTTGATGCTCGTACATCAGAGTTTTGTTGAGTTTGTTTTTAAGTCTTCGATTGTCGTATTTAGTTAACGAATCTTGGCCACTGTTATATCTTAACTTTGATTTTGGAGACTTGCTCACAGGACTGAAGTTGTGAGGCGAGTCTCTTGTATGAACCACGGGCTTCACTGAGTCGAGTTTTGAGTAATGGTTGTTCAAGATATCTGAAATTGTTTTACGGCCTCCGAGGTTTCTCACGTCAGGGCGAAAGTTCATAATTTTAATAGAGATGAGGGTTAGTCATATAATGGATAATAAGTCGAAATATCTCTCGGAACTTGCTGACCTGGCCTCTCCTTATTTCAAAAAAAACTTCCAAAGTCACAAACTACTTCAACCGACTCCTTCGAAATTCACTTCAAGCCAACTTTCAGACATTTTCCCTGACTCCAACCCAAGATTTATAGCTAAAGTAAAGAAACCTAAAAAATTTGAAGCACGACCTACAACTGCATCAGCTAATTCAGCTGCTATTCTTGCAATAGAGCAAAAGGGAAAACTTAAAAAACTCTCGCATAGTGAAAAATTTGCTGGATTGCAGAAATACATTCATAGTCTTAAGTTTTGTACAAGGTTGAATGAAGAGATCACTATGAACTTCTTGCAGGTTTCATCGGAAATTAGTTTTTATAATGATGATAATTTGATTCCTGTGATTCCTTACAGTAGACTAAGTCGAGAAGGGTTAGTTACAGAATGTCAGAAGCTTTCGAATGAGTTTAGAGCTGTTTTGACATCTTCATCTCAAGGTCGATTCCTAGAAACCATCTGGAGGGCGATGATCAAGTTAATTGACTATTCTTTCATCCTCAGTGATAATATCTGTAACTCAATCAAAAGAGATTCAGAAGAACTTTCAGACTATCGACTTGAACAAGTACAGAAACAATATGAAAACTTGTCACAAACTTCAATATTCAAAATCCAAACTTTGAATGAAGAAATTGAAAAATTGCATGGAAAAATCCTAGGGCTAGAACAAGAACTTTCTTTTAAAGTTCGAATTATTTCAGAAAGAGAAAAGAAAATTGAAGAAATGAATAGTTTCGAAAATAAAGAATACACAATTTTTAAACTTGGAAGGATGATTAAAGGGCTTAGTGATTTTATCCATGAGGCTGAAATTGAGCATGATATGCAAGAAAAGACCCTTGCAGGAATTTCAAAGATTTTTGAGATCGGTGAAAAACTAACTCAACCACCTGAAAAGTTCGACAAGGAATCTCAAACAAACTCAAACTCTGAAACATTCGGATTTCCCTTACTCTTTAAAAATCAACCCCAAATTTTCCAAGGTATATTGCAAGACTATCTAGAAAAAAATGTCTCTGAAACCTTTACCGAAGAAGACATTTTAAAATTTTGTTTAGAAGTGTTAAAGTCTGAACCATTTTCTACTTACGAAAAATGCTTCATTGCTAAAGGTCTTGAAAAAGGATATAAACCCGGAGATTTTTTCGAAATAATTCAAAAGATCTTAAAACTCGATAAACCCTTGGCTAAGATCTTTAAAACTCTACTCTCATTAGCAGGACCCACAATAGGAAGTATCTGGAAATTCGTGAAAACCATAGAAAACTCATTAAAAACGACATCAGAACCTCACATGACAGATCTCGAAAAAGTCTACTCATTTTTATACAAGATCTTTCATTCAGAATCTTATAAAATACACAGAATAATGATAGAAATTGAAATTTTCGAGTTTTCTCATGAAAAAAAGATGCAAGTTCCTACGAATTTAAGGAAAGTAGAGATCAATTTGATAAGAGTTATCATGGAGGTGAAGAAAAAAGGCTTGAAACTGAAAACTATCTTAAATAATTCTGAATCTCCAGGAATAGTCTCGAGAGGACTTTTCGTTACTTTCATCACGTCTCTGCCTTTATATCTCGTTGAAAGGGAAGTCATGGATCTTTGGTCGTTTTTGACTGGAAGCTACAGTCTTGAAGGTATTAAAATTAAACAACTTTTAACCAATATGAAAATTGAGCATTATTTTGAAATTGTCAAAAGTTTACTTGTTGATAAGTTTGAAGTTATTGTTAAGTGTTTAGAGGAATGGAATAATAAACAGGAAAAAATTTTTAGTTTTATTGAAGGGAATAGGAAAAATTGGAAGAATTGTAAAGATATTGTTAAGGCATTTAAGCAAAAAGAAATGGTTATTGGAATGGAAAATGCTTTAGAAATATTTTTAAGTAGAGAGGGGAATTTTTTGATGAGTGAATTTAATGTGATACAAACTCTTCAGAATAAAAAACGATCCAAGAGTGCGATGAAGACATAATTTTAATTAGTAACACACAGTTTTCTGATCTCTAATGATTTTGAATGATATCTAAATCGATTTTAATCATACTCATAATAATTAAGGATGTAGAGATAACATTTCTGCAAGAAAATGTTGAAATTAAGGTCAATTTATAATTAATCAATCGAATCCATAAGTTTTTTCATTAAGATCAGTATAAAGTTATTTGACTATACCTCTAATAATACTTAATATATTTAAAATCTTCTATTATTCCTTCAATAAAAATAGTTGATGATTATGAACCAATTTTTAATAAATATGCTTCCTCAATAGTCAATTAGTGCAATCATAATACGAATCTAGATCATTAGTTATTGCAACAGTTGGAATAAAATAATTATAGAAGATCACCAATAAATCTTAGTTAGCGCTTCTATTTCTTCAATGAGTATTAATAATTTCTAGCAAATATATTTCTTATGCTAATTCTTAAATCTACATATGGCAAGTTAAATTTTCTTAATTTTGTTTATTAAAATATTCAATCATCTATTCTTTCAAATATAAAACCTTCATTTCTATATTCTTAATCCTGATCACAAATCCTAAAAAATCAATCAATTATGGTTCTCTAAACATAAGCTAGTATATCCTAAGCAATTCCACCCAATATTTCACCTAATCATAATATGATTCATTCATATAGAAATTTCCAAAGGTAAATATTTATAATATTAGAGAACTCTCCATTCTATGGAACTGCCCGAACCCGAAACAACTCCGAAGCTTCCCCAAGTGCAAAGCTTGGCCGTCGTAACATTTCCCAGAAAAAGAGACTACCCGGCCTGTCCCAAATGTGGCCTAATGTTCTCAAAGGACCTTGAGCTCAAGATGCACCTGGACCAGGAGCAGTGGAATGAATATATACAAGAAAAACATTCTGGCAACCTTATCTGTGAAGAGTGTTGCATGTTCTTTGAAACTAGTAAAGGCTTCATGCAACATATCGGAAAGATTCATGAAAAAAAATACAAGTATACGAAATGTCAGCTTTGTGACAAAAAGTTTAAAAACAAATATGCTGTGAAGTTCCATATGAAACAAGTTCATGAAAAAACTACGAGGGAAAAATGCCCTTGTTGTGATAAAGACATTTACAATAAATACTTGCTTCCGAAGCATTTGTTGAAGTGTACTAAAAATGCCTTGAGGTTTAGATAAATAGATTGATTAATGTTTTATTGGATTGTAAGTAAGGAATTGATGAGGGAAGCTGAGGTGTGATATTCATAATTAATTATTTAGGTAAAAATACCAATTGTTTTTACAATTTAAGGTAATTTTATTTTTCATATTTGTTTATGATACATAATTTAAAACCTGGCCTATTGTCTAGGAATAGAGACTTAACAAATTTAAAGGATGAAATTATAATAATTAATGATATTTTTATTTAATTGATTTGTTTTAATCGATTATTTTATGAATCACATCATTACACTAAGTTTTTTGAATTTCGCAATAGGCTAAGTAAAAATATTTTTGTTATTTTATTGAATCTCTATCCGTTTCGATAAAATTATGATTAAAGGGATCAATTTATATATATTCTGCCTACGATTTTATTAACATAATCATATAAGTTCCCTATATTTAAAATTTGTGAAATTTGTAAAATTTTTCATCTTTCTTCTCAGCATTTGGTATGGTGAGTGATAGTTATTAAAATCATAGAAGGCTATGCAAGATTCTCATTATAACTAACGTAGTGCTAAACTTTTTTTGATTAATAATGAACTAAGACTATTTAAGAGAAACTTCCATCAATTATTTTTAAGGATTTTCGATAGTTGAGCTAGGTTCAAAAAATTTAAATCAACTCACTTAGAGGTATATTTAATAAAAGAAATAGGATTGAATGTTTCATTGGAATTATGATGAAAAAATCATAATATCGATAGATAATAATTAAACTTGAAATATTACTTCGTGATGATCTTGTTTATACAGTAATTTTAATCTTATCATTTCCACTCGAAAATCCAACTTTTCGATTGAACTAATACATTTTTATAAGATGAAAATGGAAAATTAGAGGGAAATTAGTTTAATTTGTTTTGAAAAATTACCTATAATATATCATAAAAGCATGTATTTTCGAATGTAAAACATAAAAAGTTCAAATGAAAACTTTAAAATATCAAAAAATTTTATATTAAAATTCAGAAAATCACTAATATTCATCTCTATAAATTTCCATCAAATTCTTAATTTTAACCTCTCTTCAAAAATGAAATCTGCTAACCTCTATAAAATCATTTTATTTACCATACTAATTAAACAAAATATATATGAAAATCTGAAATACTCATCATCAAAATATTCAATAATTCCAAATCAGTCATTCGATTTGCAGCCAGCCTAAAATAATCAAAAAAAAAACTCAAACCCAAACATTTCCACTCCATAAAATCCTTTAATAGCCAAACCCAAGAAAGTATAAATATTTATAATATTTTGTTAAGCACCATTAAATCCATGGATCTCCCTGAATCTCAAACAACTCCGAAGCTTCCCCAAGTGCAAAGCTTGGCCGTCGTAACATTTCCCAGAAAAAGAGACTACCCGGCCTGTCCCAAATGTGGCCTAATGTTCTCAAAGGACCTTGAGCTCAAGATGCACCTGGACCAGGAGCAATGGAATGAATATAAACAAGAAAAACATGCTGACAACCTTATCTGTGAAGAGTGTTGCATGTTCTTTGAAACTAGTAAAGGCTTCATGCAACATATCGGAAAAATTCATGAAAAAAAATACAAGTATACGAAATGTCAGCTTTGTGACAAAAAGTTTAAAAACAAATATGCTGTGAAGTTCCATATGAAACAAGTTCATGAAAAAACTACGAGGGAAAAATGCCCTTGTTGTGATAAAGACATTTACAATAAATACTTGCTTCCGAAGCATTTGTTGAAGTGTACTAAAAATGCCTTGAGGTTTAGATAATCTAGAATAATTTGGAAGCCAAAAAATGGATGTTTGATGACGTGGTTTAAAGTTTAATCCACTGGACATGGAGTATGGGATTTTAGGATTCTTTGTTTATTATGCTGGTTGAAGAGGCTCATAATCTTTAAAGAATGTTAAAAATAGATAGCCTATTCATCCAAACTTAAAATCATCTATGTACCAAAAATGATTTTTGATTTATTGACAACTTGAAGAATTATTAAAGTTTTTTTAAAAATCCTAGGACTTTACCTCATCAATCACAGTTAAGATCCTCAATGCATGTTCATGTTCTTTATTAAGCCTTTCTTGAGCAGAGATATACTCTTTCCTCATGATACAAAAGTTCGCCTGGTGCGTTTCTTCTGTTTTTGCAAAATTCGTCTTTAAACAAGAAATTTTATTTTCAGTTTGCTTGTATTGATGCATCCAATGAGAATACTCCTTTTCAACATCCCCTATTTTTTTTTTTAGTTCTGATGTGAAATTTTCTATTCTCAATTTTTCTTTTTCAGCATCCAAAGCCTGATCCTGAAGATTTCTTAAAGTTTTTCTAAGTTCATTTTCTTCATCCATCCTCTTTCCAATAATAAAATTTTTTATTTGAAGAGATTTTTCTTCAGCATTTTCAAGATTTTTCACAATATTTGCAGATTTTGGGTCATTTTTTTTTTTTATCAGGTCCAAACAAAAAGACTCTAATTCATTCAATAGTTTTTCTTGTTCGTATTCAGATTCAAGTTCTTCTGATATGGAAAGATAGTTTTCAAGGGTTCTGACTTTCTCTTGAAGTAAAGATTTCAGCTGGTCCTTTTCAGGGACTGTCGAAGATACACTCGGCGCAGCATCTAAAGTTTTTTTTGTTTTCATTATAAAAACGCTAAGATACTTAAAAGAATTTAATTTATCACTTTTGAATCTTGCCAAGGAATAAGTAAAACATTAAGAGACACTCTAATAAATCTACATTAAACTTAATCAATTAACAATCGATACAAAATTATTGCAAAAAAGAATGAGATAATAATTCACAAACATTTGGTCTTTTGTAAGGATCTCTTTCAAAACATTTGTGAAAAAAATCCTTCAAGTTCTCTGAATAGGTATCGGAAATCTTAGGAACTTGATTTGTTTGGCATACTATTCTGTCTAGTTCGAGCTGATTTGATACTTCGTGCCATGGCTGCTTACCGGTGGCCATTTCGACGACAAGACAACCGAAGCTCCAAATATCAGCGAATCGTCCGTGTCCACTTGCCGATAGAACTTCAGGAGCCATCCAATTAAGAGTTCCAGCCACCGACCTAGTTTCTTCAATTCCTAAAATATTCTTAGCAGATCCAAAGTCCGCCAGTTTACAAGCCTGATCAAAAAGAATATTATTCCCTTTCAAATCCCTATGAACAATATTATGAAAATGCAGATATTCAAGTCCTTTCAGTATTTCTTTCGAGCACTTTTTGATGAAACTTTCCTGAAAAGGTCCAAACTGATTCAAAAGTGTTTCAACAGTGCCTCCAGCGATAAATTCCATAAAGATAAGCAAGACATCAGAAAGCATATGAAATCCTTTATATTCAACAATATTCGGATGATGCAGCTGACTGAGAATCTTGAATTCTTCACAAACCGAATCAACATTGAAGATACCCACCAAAGGAATCTCCTTGATGGCCAAAGCTTCATCATTCTCTTTATTTCTTCCCATTAAGACTCGGCCGTAGCTTCCACAGCCGATGAGCCCTGAAGTTTCCCAGTCCTTGACTGGATTTTCTAGTTTTAAACACGCTTCTTCAAGTAACAGCTGATTGTAAAATGACTGCTGACTTGGAGTGAAGTAGTGAGAATCAGAGTAAAGGACTTTTGTGTCTATTGGGTTGTTTTCTGTTTTTAGCTTTGGTAGGATTTTTAAATGCTTTCGAGGATTCAACCCGCAGCATTTCCCTCCCATTATTTATGCAGGTTATTGTTTTGAAATGGGGAAGTCTTGGGTAAGTTTTTTGGAAAGACCAGAGAATCTTGGTGGTAAAATAAAAAATATGAGAAATTAAAGAAAATTCGTATTTTTTCTTTAATTTTAATAAACTTCTTCATTTCCTTACTGTTATCTTCACTTTAACTAAACTACCATCTCTATCTTCTCTTTTCGTCTGCAGCAAGTCCAATTTTTAACTTCAGGCAAAACTGCTAAACTATGACTGACGATCATGCTCAAGTTCTGAGCCATGCACCACATAAAAGCACTAAGCGCGCTATTCGGTTCCGCTAAAAAAACAATAAAAAACACTACAACAGCCAACAACCCTCTCAACACCAACGGCACTACAAGTCTTTCAAAGCCTTCACAAGCTGCGATTCCACTTCCCGCGATCATAAGCCAAGCGAATTTATGCACACCGAATAAAAACCCTGTAAAAATAGGAAAATCGTCAGGATTGACTCCCCAGGAATGATTTCCAGCCCTAAGCGAAATATCAAAGCCAAAAGTGCCAAACATGAGAATATATGAAGAGACTCCTAAGATTAAAATTTCTTTCGCTTTGTTCGTGTGAATGAGGATTGAAAGAGAGGGTAAAAAGAAAAAGACCAGGAAGGACCTTTGGTCCTGACTTGCGATGAAGAAATATAAAATTGAAAGAGGAACTGGAAGGATTTGACGCTTGTTTGGGTGAAGGACTGTAAAAAAAGTGAAAAAAAGAAGAGAGAGGTAAAAAAGTCGACTTGTCTTTATCATTGATTTTGTCTGGTCGGTCATTGAGTAGTCGGTTATTAACTCGTAGTAAAGTATCAGCAGAAGAAGCCATATGGAGAAAAGGCTTAAATATCTTTTGAATTTGGTTAGAGTAGAAAAATGGAAAAACAATTGGATTTGGAATATTAGAAAATGAGTGTAGTACTGAGAAAAGTCTTGAGTCGGGTTAAATTTCTTCGCTTGAGTTAATAGGAAGTAAAGAGAAATCAAGGATATTAAAAATGATGGGTTTGAAGAGATACAGTCTTGAAACTTGTACTTTAGAAGTGATATGGAAAAAGAGTTGCTTTTGAATTTACTTAGAGGATGCAGTGAAATATTGTAGAAAATTATGCAGATGTTCAGGGTAATCAAGGGATAAGTCAAAATATTCTCTATTCTTTTACCATCTTTTGCAAATAAAAGCACAAGAATATGCTCAAAAGTAAGCAGAAAAGATTCAATTCCCATCATTTTCCAAAGTAAAAAAAATAAAAAACCAGCTAAAATGATAAGAAAAATAATAAAAACGCTAGAATTTTCTTGAGATTTTACCCTAATTTCAAGATCTTTCACATATTTCAAGAGTTCCTGATATCCAAGTTCCATTTGATTCATTTCAATGCCTAGTACCTGACTAAGTTGAAATTCTTTAATTTTCAAGGCATTGACTTGAGACTGATCTGCTTAACTCCTACGATTATTTTGTATGCTTCGAGGCCATCCAGTAGCAGCTAAAGGAATAGTAGCATTAATTAAATACGCTGCAAGTATCGGTGCAACGTCTTCATTGCTAATCCATTCTTCCTTCCAATGACTTCCAAAAGAATAAACAAACAAAAACCCTTCATTCCCATTATCCATCTGACATCCATGATTACAAATTTCATCTTCTCCAAAGTAAAGCTGCCCTCCATGATCACTGGAAACAACCAGCAAATACTCATCTTTAAACCTGCTTTTTTCAAAGGCATCAATGATCGCTTTGATATCAGCAAGCAAAGTAGAAGCACCAGCTAAAGTAGTCTGATGAAGTCCTGCATAGTTATGATTATAACTGTCCATAATCGTAGTATAATAAATAAAGTTCATTTTTTTCCATTCAGTCCATTTCCCCAACAAATCAACAACTGACTCTACATCAATTTCCTTTTTCAACTCATTCGACCTTTCCCTTACCTTCTCCCGAGCCTCTTCTAAAGACTCCGCGCCGTCAGTCTTAACAATAGAAGAAAATGCGAAGTTGTAGTTAATTCTAGAAAAAGGGTATTTTTCTCTGCCTTTGTGACGTTTCACTGATGCAAACCGCGACTCTCCCAAAATATCGATCACGGGGAAGTTGGACCCGATGATTTTAAAGGGATTTGAAAGTTTATCGAGAATTGTTTCTTCTCTTAAGAACTCTCCGACGTAGTTTCGTGACTGACGCCCGAGAAGCTGGGTTGAGGATATCGCTGCTGATTGAGGGTAGCCCTGGTTTCGAATGTGGAAAAAGGATGAATGGTTTGAGTAGCTGGATAAGTCACCGGTTAAGTATGATGAGTAAGCGTCGCACATTAACCAGATTAGATTCGGTTTCATTGGGAATTGGTTTAGAGATGGAGGACGACGATTTGAGGATTTTAGTTTGTAGAACTGTGAAAGGAGGAGAGATTCGTTTGTGAAGATTAGGATTGTTAGGGTTAGACTGAATAGAAGAATCAGCAGCCATAGGGTCAGTCTCATCTTTTTTATGGAAGGATAAGAGGAGGTTTATAAGGAATGATTATTTTAGATGTTATGAGAAAGGAATGATTGTTGTTAGGTGTTATAAGTTAAGACTTATGTTTTATTTTGAATTTTTCTTTTTATTTACTTAATTTAAGGGATTTATGAAAGTTTATATTTGAAATTTTCTTATAACTTTAATTGTGAAATGTTGTGGAAGATTTAGGCTTTTCTTTTATTACTTTCATTAGACTAGCTATTTCCATGGTAAAATCTCTGAGATTTCGAGAGAAATCGACAACCACATTGTTTTTCTACTGTTTTAAAGACCCCTTGGCATCTGCTGCAAATACTAAATTTTTGAGAACACTTCAAGCACAAGTCCCCTCCTTGACTCTTACAAACTTTGCAGTAGTTCTTTCCAAATCTACCAGTCAAGCTTCTTCCAACATCCCTCAAAACCAAAGCATCCAAATTTTCTCTTTTTTTTTCTTCTTGCCTTATTTTCTGGTACTTTTCCTTATCAAACCTCTGAGAACCCCTTCCAAAAATCTCAGAATTTCTTGTCACATCTAAATTTTTTTGAAAGTTGAAAGTTTTGCTCTGTTTAAAGTTGCTGAGTTTAAAATGATAACTTGATTGAGAAGGTTCGAGTACAAAAGACTGACAATTCAAGCATTTTTTTTGAAGCTCGCCGTTAAGATGTCCGCATCGGTCGCAAGACCAATAAAACTCAGAAAAACGCGATTTTAAGCAAAAATCGCAGAAAAGGTTGAAGTCTGGATTCAAAGCTGAACATTCACAGGTCCAGAAGTTTTGATTATTTTCTAAAGATTTTAACATTTCTTGTAACATGCAACGCTTTTCGAGATCTGCTATTAGAGAAGGTGAAAGTTCTTGGTATTCGTGGGAATCGGTTGAGTAAAATAGAGAAACTGGCCAGAAACCTGTTGATATTGCGTCTTTGAGCAGGTCTTCGTAGGATTGAAAGGGTTTTACTAGGTTGTCATCGCATTTATACCACTTTTGGTCGAAGGTATAGCAGAAGTAATGAAATTTGTTGTAAAAAACTAAGGATTTTAGGTATAGAGCTGATGGAAAACCTTCAGATATTGACAATTCTGGAATGCAAAGCTGAACACTTGAAAGCATCTGACAGACCTGTGTACTCGAAGGTTGTTTATGCCAGACAAGAGCGATTATAAAATTCGAGCTACTACTTGTCACATATATAAACCGACCAGACTGTTTCACAGAGCAGTTGCTTTCAGGACACATCTCAACAAGAGAAACTTGAGTCTGTTGTAAAAACCTTTCAACCATCTTTCCCTTGACTTTAACAGCCTCTGAACATAAAAGAAACTCCTCATCAGGCAGGTCTAAAAATTCAAAAGGCGTCATGATTTGAACCATTTCATCAGCGTAAAAATTCATTGAAAAAGTGCAAGTGTCCCAAGTCAATATCTCAGATGTTGCTTGACAGAGACATTGATACTGTTCAAAGACTTTAAGTGAAAATAACTCATGAGCGATGCAAAGGTTTTTATTTTCCCCGGAACACCCTGAGTCTTGATGGATTATTTCCAAAATCGCTAAAAAGACCTCGAGTGAATCGGCAGGTTCTTTTAATTGAAACTTGTTGAACTCAAAGTAAAACTCACTTAAGTAACTTCGAAGCTCTGATGGGTCTAAAGACTTATTTTTTTGGTAGCTTGAGAATAAACTTTGGAGGATTTGAAGTAAGGTGGATATTGGACTTTGATTATAGATTAGAGCTGTTGTGAATTGGGAGTTGTGAAAACTAATTGAAAAGTACAGGATTTGTAGAATTGAATTGAGAAAACAGTTGTTTTCTCCTTTGTTTTGAATGCCATTGAAGCGCATTAGATTTATTTAGAAGTTGACTAAAGTTAATTATTTATCTTCTGTAGGATACTTTGATATCATTTTTTATGGATATTTGAATATCTTGAGATTTATTAAAATCTTAATTTCTAGATATCGGTTTTAAACGAACATGCCGGGATTATTAGAATTACCTGAATTTTCTAATCTCTTATTCGCAATAATATATTCTATCATCTTTATAATGAGGAAAAAAACTGTGATTTCCAGTATCGATGCAAAAGCTTTAAAAATTCTCGCACTTAAAGGCAAGCCAATCAAATTATCATGCCAGGTAAATAACAAATTGATTTCCCTTGAAAAACCATTGAATTTACTGAAAAAATCTTCAAAAAGCAGCAATATTTCCCTTCAAAATTCAATTTCCATCTCAGAACTCGAGTTAAAAATGAAAGACCCAACAGAAGCACTTCACGAAAAGCATAAAAATCTAGTCCTAGCATCTCAAAGTCTTCCAAAGTACTTTTTCGATCTTTTCATCGGCCTTTTAATCCTCTACTCAACAATTTCCTCTCTTTTTTACCTGGCCTTTGTGAAAAGTAACGCCGAAGACTACTTCACCGACATGGTCATTTCTTTAGTCTTCTTGACTGACTTAATTCTCTCATTTTTTACTTCTTTTACTGATAAAAAGGGAAGAGAAGTGAAAAATTTGCAACTTATCGCGAAAAATTATCTAAAAACTTGGATGATTCCTGATTTTTTATCGTTGTTGCCTTTGAAACTGATGTTTAAATGGTCAAATGTTGAATATTGTCTTAGACTTCTGAGGTTTTTGAAGATCAGGAGATATGCTCGACTTGTCAATATTTTGAAAGTTTCTCAATATTTATGTGATTTTTTTAGGGTTGAAAGCAAGCTGAAGAGGAGAAAGTTTTGTGTTATTTTTGGATATCTTTGGGATTTGGCTATGATTTTCACTTTTTTGTTAATTGTTTGCTTTGCTGTTGCTAGTCTTTGGTGGTATTTTTGTGGAAGGATTAAGGTTTACTTTAAACAGAAGGAGAACTTTATTGATAGTTTTGGATTGGATAAGGAGGATGAGTTTACAAGAGCTTTAAGGACTTTGCATTTTGTTTTTTCGACTATGGTTACTGCTGGATTTGGTGATTATTACTCAATGAATTCATATGAAATGATCATTAACATAATTTTCATCTTACTAGGTCCAAGTTTTTTCGCTTATCTTATGGGAAGTGCAATCGGAATAATAAGAGAGCTCCATTTCCTCTCAGCCAAGCAAAACTACTCACAAGACTTCAACAGATGGTTATCTTTGATATCAAGTAAAAGCAACAAGCACATCCCGCTCAAGCTGAAGATAAAAATCAACAACTTTTTATGCCATTTTCCAAAAGTTGACCTGCTAGGATCGATAGCCAACAAGTCACTAGAAACAGATCCCGAAGAAAAAGTCTTAGAAGTTCACAACAATTACATGAAAGAGTTACCAGATTACTATAAACATCAAATTCTCGACTTTTTATTCGCTGAGATTTTTTACTGTTTCAAGTACTTCTTCGGAAATGACAAGCATTTTAAATACCTTCTCTCCCTTTACTTCCAACCAAGACTATTCAACCAAGAAGTAATTCTAGAGATAAAAGAAAAGGTCTTCGAAGTCCTGTTTGTAATCAAAGGAAATCATCAGCTTGAAAATCAAGAAGGAGAAGTTTTATGTTCTTTGGACAAGTACCGCATAGTAGGAGACTTTTTCTGTTATTTTGATAAAGAGTCTTCTTTTCGGTTCAGAGCAGTTGGAATACTCGAAGGATTCGCAGTCCCTGCCCACGTATTCAAAGTGATCGCGAAAGAACTGGGCACAATTGATAAATACTTCAATGTAGTCAAAGAAAACTATGAAAGAATTCTCGATAACGGAAAAGAATCAGGTAGAAGTTGGGCAACTTTTAACTCATCAGCTATAATGAACGTTGATGAAAAAGAAAATGTTGTAAATCTTATTCAAAGTAAAAAAAATCAAAGATTATCAGAAAAAACATCAGATGAAATAATCAATCAAGTCCTAAACCGTTACCGAAGACTAAGAATCGATTTAAAATCACGAGTATCAGGAGGTCTTTTAAACCTCTTAATAAACAGTTCAAATATTTAAACCTAATCACCATAAATCCACCTAAATTACTTTAACTACTGCAAGCTATCAAAGAACTCTTGCCACTGAGCAGCAGTAATAAATTCACTAGCATCAGGCACAAAGACTCCATTCAAGATATACTGCGGAGTTCCAAAAATAAGTCGACTTGTTGCGTATTTCCAAGAAACTCTCGAGTTCCAGTTATACCCGTCATCATAAAGCGCGTTTAAAACTTCATTAAAACTCACTCCGGTCGCTTGTTGGGTGTACTGCGCAACTTTATTATTCACTGTTGTAAAGTCCCAGTTCTTCGAATTCGTCAAAATCAAGTTCAAATGTCCGAACATGAAAGTCGTGTAGTCTAAAAATTTGCTTGGGTAATTTTTTTGAATGTACCTTCCTGCTTGCGCCACCACAAATGAAAATGAATGGTAAGGAAGGGGAAAGATGTGAATGTTTAGACCTAACCAGTTCTGGTTAGATTGCCAGTATTGAAGAAGACCTGGATATGCATTCGAGGAATCTATGCATAAATGGTCGTAGAATACGTCTAGGGTGTAGTTGGATCCGGCAGGACCTAGGAAGAAACCGTCTTTTGGACTTGGAATCGGAGTTAGTTGTTGAGCTGAGACTAGAGAGAAAAAAAGCACCAACATTTTTATTAGGGTGATCAAGGGTTTGGATTTGGAATTACTTTGGATCGGAGGTGGGTGGGATTTATGGTAGCTGTGAAGGAGCTTGGAGAGGTACTTTTAAGAGGATTAATTTTTTAGTTATGAAATGTTAGAATTGTGAGGTAAGTATTTAATAATTATGTAGATATAGTATTTGATATGTTAAGAACTGATATAATATTTTGATTTGAACTTTGGGTATTAATTGTAAAGAATCATTATAATCGTATCGAACCTAAAAAAGATATTGAATAGTTACAATCCTACCATAATCAAAAACTAAAAAAAATCCTACAAACTCATGAAAAACAATCCAAAAATCGCTTTTCATAAAAATCCTACTCAATTAAATTAATAAAAAACCCTTTATCTTCAAACTCAGCCTTTTGCAATAAAACCTTTATTCAATTCCAAATATTAAATGACTGAAACCAAAAACTACGTGATTCGTTTCAACAAAGACCAGACATTTTCCCCAAAGACTCTTCCGAGCCTGTCCTCTCCTCACACTCCAATCCTCCGATCACTAAGTCCATCAATCCGTACAAAAGAAGGTTTTTCAGGCCATTTAGATCATTTCCCATCTCTATCCAAGCTAAACACTCCAAAAGTGAACCATTTCGGCCGGTTTCTAAGTGAATCAAAAGTCTCATCAATAAACCCAAGCCGAGTGATCGAGAACAGTTGTGGAAAAGTAAAAATAATTGCAGCAAACACAAATCCAGGCTTTTTAAACAAAAGAAACGAGGACCGAGTGAAGATTATCCTGAACTTAAAAAAACCAGTCCTTTTTTCTGAAGACTTGTGGCCAAAGTCGTCGTTTTACGGTCTTTACGACGGGCATGACGGGAAATTCTCAGCTGAGTTTTTGAGAGAAAATCTTCATGATTTCATTTTACTCGATAAAAACTTCCCTTTTCGTCTCAAAGAAGCTGTTTTTGAAGGTTTTCGAAATACTGAGAGAAAGTTACTTGAAAGTAGCGAAGAACAAACAGATTTTTCTGGAGCTTCTGCTGTTGTTTTTATTGTTGTTGGAAATAAATGTGTTGCTGGGAATCTTGGAGATGCTGTTGCTGTTTTAAGTGTTGATGAAGGGAGAAAAGTTGTGAATCTTAGCAAGGAACATAAAACTTTTGATGAAAGTGAAGTGAAAAGAATTGAGGAAAAGGGAGGAAGCTTGTTTTCTGAATATTTTATTGATGATAAGGGATTTAAATGTGAAAAAGGACCTTTGAGGATTAATCCTGGAGGACTTAGTGTGACTCGATGCTTTGGATCTCCTCAGGCGAAAATGAAGAAATTTGGAGGGATTAAAGGAATGATTTTAGATCAACCTTATGTCAGAGGATTTAAGGTTAAGGAAAATTTTGATTTTGTTTTGTTGGCTAGTTCGGGATTTTTTGATAAGATGAATTGTGAAGAGGTTGTTGAAAAGGTCTGGAATGGGATTCGGTTATGTGAAAATGATGCGAGTCTTGAACAGAAACTTGATGCTGGAGTTAGGAAATTGTTGAAAGATGCTTTGAAAAATAGGTGTGAAAATAATCTTACTGTTATTTTGATCGGGTTTAAGAACCTTGTTCAAGCTCTTAATGAAAAATTGTATTAAATTGTAATTTAGAATTTAAAGAATTAGAAGTTTGTGGATTACTTTAATTATTGCAAGTATTAAAAGTGATCCTTTTAATTATTCATATTTTTATCTTTAATAATAATCTTGATGTTCATGATATTAAATCATCTAATGAAAGGAGTAGATAATTAAACCATTTCCCAAAAAATTAATAAAAACTATTCTAAACTTTTCTTTAAAGCTTTAATTTGAATGAAAAGTCCATGAAAGATATGACGACCATTCAAAACCTTGTTCAAGCCCTCTACTTTTTCCCAAAAAATCTCATCAATTTTATCGTTTTTCTTCACAAGAGCAAGTAAAGTACACAACAAATTTTTAACAATACAATTCTTAACCTTCAGCTTGACATCACTTTTTTCAACTTTCCTAGCACACTTCAGAACTTTCATCAAAAAACCATGACTAGTCCCTTTCCAAGCCTTCGCTAAAACTTTCATCACTTCAGAAGCCTGTATCTGGGTATTAGGATTTCTTCCACTGACCACATATTCTAATATTTTTTCAAAAATTTCTAAATTTTCCAAGTTTTTCGTTAAAATTTCAAGTAAAACCTCGATTTTAAGACTATTACTGTGTTTTTCAAAAAATTTCGCAACTAAATCCTTTAAAATTTTTTCAAATTCCTGTTGGTCAAGATTTTGAAGGATTTTTAAGAGACTTGCCATGTTTTTAGCAAGAATTCCAGAAAGATTTTTATCATTAGTAGCTGATTTAAAGCAAAACAACAGTAAATCTTTAATTTGATCTTTATGGCTTATCTGGACTTCCAGTTCTTTTTTATGAATTTTCTGTAAAATCGCTGAAATTCGATTGACAAGGTTTCTGTTTTGCTTTACTTTACTTGCAGATCTCAGAGCAAGCAGCAGACTGGTGTAAACTTTCAGTTTGTGATCAATATTTTTTGACTTTTTTATCACGATTTCTAAAAACTCCGAAGATCTTGTCAAAAAAGAGTCACGAACGAGTTTTTCTTGAAGTTTTGAGTTGTTTTGTTCGTTTAATAAGTTATTTTCTTGACTTTCTTCTTGATTTTCTTCTGGTTTTTCCTCGATTTCTATTGAAAACTGCCCAGTTTCCATGATTTTGCAGAGCTGAGATAGAAAATCTTCTGAAATTTCATTCACGAAGTCTTTAAACACTTTACTAACAGCGAACCGCATGTACCCCACTGGTTTAGCAAGAGAAGAAAGCAGAAAAATCATAAGTTCATCTAAATTTTTCGCTTTTCCATTGACAATCTTCTTTAACACCCTGAGAAAATCATTGAAATCTGCTGAATTTCCATATAAAATCCCTTCAATCGCCAACATTTTCAAAACTTTTACCAAATTTTCCATTTGAGTCGATGTGACGATTGCAAGGTCTCCCGCTTGTCGTTTTCCTGAATGGTTCTGAGAAGCAAGAATTTCGAAATTTTCAGCTTCTTTCAACTTTTCTAGAACTGAACCTGCCACTTCTGAGTCTTGACGGAAAAACTTTAAAATCATGTCGGCTAAGCTGAAGTCGTTTGCGAGGTTTAAAACTTTTATTTTCGCTGCTTCTGAGGAAGAGTCTTGGTTTAGGCTGAACCTTAAAAGCTTTTTAATGCCGAGTTTCTGTAGTTCAGGAGTTTTACATATCAAGTAAATGACATTTACTGCGAAATTCGCTTTTTTTCCGGTTTGGAATTTGAAAACTTCTTGAATTAGCCATTTTTTCGCACTTTTATCTAACTTTTCGATGATTTTTTCGAAACAGGACTTGAAAAAATCAAGGACTTTTAAAGATTCAACCATTTGTAGCAATACGGTCATTAAGTTGACTTTATGTTTGTATTTTTCAATGAAGTCTAAAAATATTGTTTTTGCTTTTGAAGCGATTTCGTGTTCTCTCATCTTTTTAACGAATAAATTATCCTGCCAGACGTTCCAAAAGCCCGGAGTTATCACCTGGCTTAAGTCAGCACCTTGCCGGTGAAACTCCAGGAAAAGCAAAAAGCTGAGATGAACTCTTTTATCTCTTTTTTTGTCTTCGATATTTACATCTTTTTCTACAAAGACTTCCCAAAGTTGACTTTCCTTTCCGGTGGATATTGAGGATGAGACTAGTAGTTTCCAGATCTGGTGAAGTCTTGGCATTACTTTGCATGAACCTTTGAAGATCAGCTGCTTGTGACGACCTGCTAGGTTTAGCACGCCTTCTGGTTTCATCGACGAGTAGTTAATCATCAACAAGTTCAAATCTTGCTCAGCTCCTCCAAGTTTTGGAAGCCTTTTTCTCTCAGGGTCCGATGCGATTCCAACAGCGACAAGTTCTTTAAGACTTGATTTTTGTTTAAAGATCTCAACAATTTTCTCAGACAAGGTTTGTGGAGGTCTTTTCTCAGCTCTTATCAGCGAAACATAGATCAAAACTTCAGCTGTCATCACTTGGAACGGACTGACTCCAGAATGGTCCAGATTTTGGAAGTAAGAAGAGATATGTTCGAGTTTTAACTGGAATTCTCGAAAAATCATCGTCAAACCCATGGAAAACCCGATTTTCGCTAGTTTTGAGCCAGTCAAGCCCTTTAAAAGACGGTCTAGAGTGTATTTCAGGGAATTTGAAAGGTTTCCCAGAACTGTACTCACTGAAGATAAGTCAGTTTTCAGTGTTTGGCTCAGTGAGGATACTGCTGGTCTAATCATGTCTTCCTGCCCGGAAGCTAGATCAGAAAAGATGATTAGGAAACCTTTGGACTCCATTAACTCTATTACTAACAGCTTTGCATTCTTACTATTAGCTATAGGCGATCTTTAGTCTAAAAAACAAGGTGGTAATTGAATAAATCAGCAGGAGAAATGTGCAGATTATCAGCCCGTAAAAGTATTTTATTGTTTTTCGTCCTACGCATTTACCGAGAAGGCAGTAGTGGTCGTCGTACTCCTCAATGCAAACTCTGCACTTCTTACAATGCTCAGTATAATCTTCCTTCAGCAAGTTACAGTCACTACATATCTTATCAAGTGCATAATTAAAGTCACTACTCGATTTCATCTGAAGTGTCGGAATAACCATCCCAGGGTTACTCAAAGAGCAAACAAGATAAAAGAAGAACTCCGCAAAAAACACTAAAACTCCAACAACTAAGTTAATTTTCGATACTTTCCGACTAACATCAATGACAAAAACCAAAAAAACAATGAATAAAAAAGCGAAAGTGCATGCAAAGGCCGGCCCTAACTATTTCTTACAATGAGGTCCAAGTGTGATGCGAGGACTACCTTCGCTATCAATTAAAAAACAATGAACTTTTCCAATCTTTTGATATCTGGTGTTAGGAGAGGCGATTGCTGAGATGTCAAAAGTATTTCGTTGCATTTTTTTGTTATAAGACCATCTTTATCGATTATATTGATGTTAATTATAAAGAATCAGTCTCGCTTTCGTCTGTATTGTAAAAGTCGTTGTTGTTATAAGGCTGTTCTGGCTCTAGTTCTTCTATCTTGAATATTTGTCTTAGTTTTGAGTAACACTTGATGACTTCTTCGCTTAAATGACGAGTGTTGTCTAGATAGTCCCAGTAATAAACGTTGTTGTCTGATTTTGATGGATTTGAAAGAACTTCTTTGAAGATTCTTTCGTTCTCTGTTGTTATTAGAGAAAATTCTTCGTATTTTAAAAGGTCGCTCCACCAGACTAACACTGCGTTGAAGAAATGAAGAGGACGGCTTCGGAGCCAGTGGTCGAGGAATGTGTTTTCGGATTCGCTGTTTTTGTAGACTGGAAGGGTAACCAATAGTTTCGCTCTTTCATATTTCAAGGAATCTTTGATTGTTAAAAGGTGAAAACCCACAAAGAGTAAGCTATTGAATCTATTTTGCTCGTATTTCACATCAAAAATACTAGAAACAAACTTCCATAATGCTATCCGACTTGCTGATAGATTTTCCCATAAAAGATGAGTTAAGATGTGAATAGAGTCATAATTTTTCCCTGCAAGGACTAGCTTTTCAATGGTCTTACAGGACAAAAGATCGTTTTCTTCTGGGTCTTCGAATTTGAATGATGAAAGACTTGCGTAGAAAGGCAGGTTGTTAGAGGAAATCATTGATCTGGTCTTGGAACGTCTTGTTAGGTTTGCTGCTGTTTCAATTAGCGTGAGTTTATCAGAGTAAGAATTTACCTGCACGCCAGCAATATCTGCCGTAAACTGACTAATCAAATTAAAAGTCACAGAAAAATGAGAAAAAAGTTTAAAAATCCTCTCCTTCTGTGATAAAATCGTGATTACTGCAAAGACCTCACTAGATGCCTTCATATTATTCATAGCTTTCCTAACCAAACCAGAGAAAAACATCTTAAAAAACCTTGCAGTAGCCGAAAAATACTCATCTTCCAAATCAAAACTCGACCCAAACAACTCCAACTCTTCCCCACAAGGTTCAAAAGAGTTCTCAATAACCAAAACCTTGATTTTTTCAATTAAATACTCTTCTTCATCAACAGCAGCCTGACTAATAACCTGCACTAAAAACGTTCTAAACTCATTTTTCACCTCTTCTCTCGAAAAAATCAAAACTTCTGCTAAAATTCCGAAATTTTCAATAAAAAACTGAAGAATCCAAACAGAAAGTCCATTATTTCCTTTAAACCATCCATTCAGCTTCGAAAGCCAAGAAATGAAATTCCCTGATTGTCTAGCTCGAAGAAGAGCTTCAAACATGTAAATCGTTGCGATTTTTACTAAAACTTCAGAAAATTCTCGATTTTCATTCATGTCTGCCCTGTGGGCAGACACTTGCAAGACGATCTCGAAGACTTCAGGGCGAGCTTCAAGTTCAGTCCAAGAGTTTCCAGTGATTTGTTGGCCATTTTGCATTAATAGTCCAAGTTTCCATCTTTTATGCAAGTCTTGGGTGAGACTGAGTTCTTTTTTCCATTGAAAATAGCCTTCAAGTTGAGAACAAGCAAGAAAATCTTTCAAGAAATCTGAATAACTGGAACTGAAAAAGAACTTATCTCTTAAAAACTCTTTATTTTCTTTTCTGATCTTTGAACGAATTTTATTGACAGGGTTGATGAAAAGTCCCTGTGGTTCTTCTTTATCTTGAGAAAAATCATTGATTTGGGTGGATCTCTGGTATATTAAAAGATAAGCATTTCTTGTTTTAGGATAAGAAACTTCATCAAAATTCCAGTTTTGAAGGTTTTCACTTCCAAAACACTCTTCTTTTAAATGACTAACGTCGAAGTACTCGACATGTTTATCGTCAAACTTGAACCAGGAGCCTCGGTCTCGGTCTTTGATGATTGAAAAATAATGTCCAACGTCTGCACTGCCGGAATGGACGAGAACTCCAACAAGGTCATAAAGATAATAAGAGTCTTCTGAATGAGAACAGTCACTCCAGGTTTTAAAGTCGATACTCGTGGGGAATTCACAGAAATCGTTTATTTTAGTTCTTTGCATTGTGTTGTAGTTGAACTCGAAACGCTTCAAGTGGATTATCACGGTGTTTGAAAGGTCTGATATCAGGCAACGCTTCTCTGCTGGGATCTTTTTGTCGTATTGGTCGCAGTAGTACTGGTTGTCTCCGTCTAGAATGTCTTCTTTTACGAATAGGTCTAGGGCTTCTGAGAGGGTCTTTTTGTTTATGATGTCTAGGGAAATGCGGTAGAAGGTCTCTTCTCTTAAGCTTTTGTAAGGAAAATCTGCCTCGAGTGACTTGATTTCGTGAACGAATTTACCTCCTACGCAGACTTGAAATAATGTTCTGTGTCTGGTAGGTTTCAAAATCTCTTCAATTTTATCATGCAACAAATTAAAAAACTCATCCACATCCTGCTGTTGTTTAACATTCAAAGCAAGTCCATCATAATCCTTAAAAGCCTTGCAAAACCCAGTCGGTTCAAAGAACTGTTTATCACTTTCCTCTAAATTCCAAAAGACCACTTTCAACTGAAACAGTAAATTATCCCCTAAGTCTTCTTCCAAGTCCTCAACAAATATCTCAGCTTCCTGAATTCCTTTTCGAAAGCTTTGAATCATGAAAAGCTGTTGAAGCAGCGAGTTTAAATAACAAGTCGCTCCAAAATTGCGAAGTCCAACAAAGCCTGTCGAGCTTTTTCCTGTTATTTCTGAGTCGAAGTTTGAATTCAAGAAGTCTAACTCGCTCCGGCCTGGCAGATGCGAAAGACTCCTGTAGTCGGTCAGGATACTTCTGGGAAGGTGGTAAGCTGATAAACCTTCTAGAAGAGAGTTGAAGTTTGGACGAGAGTATCTGGCTAGGTTTAATAATAATGCAAATGCTGACCTTCTTGAGGACTCTTGGGTGAACTTTGCTGGGTGGTTTTCTCCGTCAATAAGAGAAGAATAAACAACCTTTATCAAGCCCGTACAATCAGGAGGTGAAAAATCAAGTAAAGTACTAGCAAGATTCAAATACCCCTTAAGTAAACTTTCCTCCTTATCCCCAAAAGCTCCAGGATCCTTCAACAGCCTTTCAATAGTTTCTAAACTTTTATCCAAAAGTATCTTCTCGGAGTATCCTTCCTTAATAAGCTGAACAAGTACTTCAAAGTACTCATCACAATGATTATGTGAGTTTTCAGGCAATTTCTGAAGAAGCACCTTTAAGAAGTAATTAACAGGAGCTTCTAAGTTTCCAGGTGGACTGGGAATCGATTCAACAATAGAGAGGATAGTGAACTTGATCGACTCTCTTACTTTACTTTTTTCAGAGTCCAACAAATAATTGACAAGACTGTTAAAAGAGTCTCTCTTATAAATCTCGCTGAGTAGAAATGGATGACTGATGATCAAAGGTACCATGAAGTCCAGTGCACGTTCTATTAAAGAAGTTCCATCAAGTTCTTTACTTGCACAAGTTTCTATTATTTCTAGCATCTTTCCTGTCAGTTCTAAGAAATCAATACTTTTGACTTGCTCTGATGTACTTTGTAGCTGGTCGATTATAAAAACTTTTAAAGTCTTGATAAGATTTTCAAGACATACTAAAAATGATTTGCTTTTGTCGTCAAATCTTTGAGATGTCATCACGATTTTGTAGAGATGATCTATACCTCCTGATAGGTAAAACTTTTCTTTCCAGTTTTCGGAAAGTTCTGAGGTGAGGATATCTTTGATAATATTCAGGCCATATAACAATTTATGATGACAAACAGAACTAAGAATACTTTTCCAACCTTCATCAAGTTTATGAATTTTCTCAAGAATCAAAGGATTCACAGGACATTTCGCTAAAAGTTTCCAGACCCTATTGCTAATATTTTCATTTCCCAAATCAAAAAGTGTGAAAAGTAAGTTAAAGTAACTTTCATTACTGCTTAAAATTTCACTGACACTCTTACACCCACCATCCCCTTTATTTTTCTCTACTTTTTCCTGAATATCATTCAAAACCTCCTCATTAACAAGCATATTAACAGCATCTTCCAATGAATTATTCGAGTTTTCCAAAGCAGTAATTAAAACATCTTCACAAAATCCCTGAAAAATCGATTTCAAAGTTTCTAAATTTTCCAAAAAATTTTCTTCAGCTTTTTCCAGTTCTTTGCTTATTTGAAAAACCGAAACAAACGACTCCGGCCCTAATTCAAGGTCTTTAACAGTTTTTCTTTCAAGTCTAAAGCTGATTTTTTTATTTCCCAGGAATAAAACAATTTCAGAGGTGGTTAAAATTGGACTGATTTGGGAAACGATGAGAGTTTTAAGGGAACTCACAAGGGTCTTACTGAGAAGGCTTAGTTTGAAGGACTTGGGATAAGTGTTAGGGACTTGGTTTTTTATCAGGATTTCTGTTGTTTCTGATTTGTTTTCGAATTCTTGCAAGAATTCTGTTAGGATTATCACGCAGCGAAGGATTTGGGAATAACTGTCTTGGTCTAGATGGATTTGAACTCGCTCTACTCCTTCTGTTATGAACTCTCTGATGTTTATTAAAAAGTCGTCGATTTTTTGATCTCTTGGATGGGATAGGGTTTTGTATAGGGTGTGGATGAAACGAGAAGCGATACGGAATACGCTTTTTTGCTTTGATTTTAGGATTACTTCCCATAAGTATTGCATTCCTAGAAGGCTGCTTTCTTTTGCTTCGATATGTCCGTGGAAGTCACTAACAATCAACCCATGCTGTTTATTCAAGTTAATAAAAAGTTTTTCAAAGCACTTAAAACCTTCATAGCTCATAGACCTTGCATCAAGTTTCAAAAACAAGTCAGTAAAAACAAAATGAGTAATTTCCTCATTAACCAAAGCGCCTCCCATGAACCAAACATCAATACATCCAGAAAGCCACCCAAAGAAAATCTCAAATTCTTCCTCACAAACAGCATTTAAGACCATAGCTTCCCACAAGACCTGCAAATGTTTAATCTGAAAGGTTTCCGAACTAGATTTAAACAAAAACTTGATAAAATTGAGTCTAAACTTCAATTCTTCAAAGAAACTCATATCAGAGTCCTTAGAAACCTTAAGTGCCCTGAAGACTTCCGCATGTTTTTTTCCTCTTTCCTCACTTTCATGTGAATCATCATCACTAGAGCAGGTAAAGCAGACATCTTCTCGTTCATCATCAAGTTTTTCTCCAGTTAAAACAAGCTGAGCAAGTTCAACAGCTTCAGTCTTAAACAATAAAAAACTAGTGAAAAGTTCAGATAATAAATGATATTCTCTGTCTAATGTTTTTACTATAGTTGCCTTTGACTCGTCGTAGTTAGACCGAATGTCGCTATAGGAAAGAACTAGTTCTTCTAGTAATTTGCAAGAAGTGACTATTGAAGAGTTTCTTTTTAAATTTTCAATGCATTTTGATAGAAACTTATGTCGATCACCTCGACAGTTGTAAGTTGATAGAAGGTCTTTTAAGATAAGATAAGCTTGTTTTGAGATGCTTGAAGCGACTTCTGTTGTGTCTTGAACCAGTTTCCATAAAAAGTCAAGGACTTCAGTGTAAGTGAATGAATCTTGACGGATCATTGTAAAGTTTTCTTTTAACTCTTCTGGTTCTTTCCAACAACCTTCGCCTTTCTCGTCGTTTGACCTTGATGAACTTTTTGAACTGTTTAATGCGAGATTTTTTATTAGTGATAAGGTGGATGAATCGATTTCGTTTAAGTCAAGACTCACGATTTTGCTGAATAGAAACTGAAGGTCGGATAGTTTAAAGGTTTCGCATAGATCAGTGAAGAGGTTTATTAAAGCAACTCGGTCGGTTTCATGTTTTACTACTGCGCAGTCCCATAGTTTGCCGATGTTGTTTTTGTCGAACCTGTTATGAATATACAATAACTTGACCAGTTCTTTCGACCTTTTCACAAGTTCCGGATGAGTACTACTTCCAAATATAACATCCAACAAATCATGTCTCTCAACCCACTCAATTAAAACTCCAGCCTCAAGCTGTTTATTTTCACTTCGAAAACCAAGATCTTGAACATCGCCAATCTTCGAATTAATATCAACCAATCCAGCAATTCTCTTTTCAAGATACTTCGAAGTTAAAAAGCGATAAGCCAAGCTAAGTTCCGCAGCAGTCATCACCTTAAAACACTTACCTTTGCTATACAAAACATGCAAAAAGTTATCAAAATAATTCAAAAACTTCTTAATTTCCCCTTTTTGCATATTTTTCATCTCATCATCTGAAAAGTTCATAATTTTCATTAAAATCTTTTCCTTCAAGTCCTTACAGACCCTTCTCCAAAAATCCCGTTCAGAGATTTTCTCGAAACTCGCGAAAAACGCGAGGATTTTCACTAAAAACTTATAAGGAATGACTTCAGTTGACAAAAGAACAAGTTTCGAAAAGCCGAGTTCTTGAATAAACAAGTTAATATTGACAGTGAATAAGAAATTTGGTATACTTGAAATGATTTTAATCGTCGGCTCGTTTGACTGTGACTCTCTATACTGGGGCAATGAGGAAATGTAAGAGATTTGAACTGTTTCTGGTATTTGTGTAGAGCGACTTGAGTAGTAAGGGTTGTCAAAGTTCAAAATTCGCAGAAGGATTTCAAGAAGTTCAAGAGAGTCTTTCTTCAGTCGCGGGAGGATGTATTTTAAAAGGGTTTGAAGGAAATCGTTCACTTTTAAATGGACCTCGCATGGGAAGTGGTTGTAATCACGACAGAGAAGAGCTTCGCTTAGGAAGGTTAAACACTTGTGGAATGATGGGCTTGGACTTGAGAAGAACGGCTGGATTGAATCTAGGAATGGACTTGGGTCTGTTGAATCTAAATGAAGAGTACCTTGTTTGAGAAGGCGCTCGTAATCGGAAAGGAGAGGGTCTTCTACCATTTATGGGATAGATGAGAATAGTGATTTTTTTAGAGTACTTGTCATTAGATTCTGTTGAAATTATTGGTAGTGTTATCTAGACTTGTTTAATATATTTAGATGATAGGTAGTTACTTCACTGTGATGAAGTAGAGATAAAGGTTTTTTAAGTTAATTATTCTTTAGTGGATCATTTTGAAGTTCTTTTCGTGAAGATTTTCATATGGTTAATTTAAAGAACTATTCCATTTCCTTATAATCAAAATTTACTTGTGCTAAGTGACACCCCAGTCGATGTGTTCCCGATGCCAGCAAACCTCAAATCAAGTTTTTTATGAAGCAGACTCACCTGAGACCTGTTAACAAAACACTTGAAGTAAACCTTCATAATTTTTTTCATCCTTTCCATCAATTCCTTCACCCCGTCATTAGAAACCTCAGAAATCCCATCAAAAACTTGCATCAACTTCTCAGAAAACTCTGAAACTTTAGATTCCTTTCCTAAGTCTTGTTTAAATCCTGTTAAAATTTTATCAAGTTCTTCAACTTTTGAATTCAAAAACTCGAAATTTTTCCCGTTTTCCGCGAAAGAAACTTCAAAATCATTGAGAAAATTTCCAGTTTTTAAGTGATTTTCAATTAATTTTTCAGAAGTGCCTTGAAAACTTGGAGTGGTGACCATTAACATATCAGCAGACCATCCATTTCTAACATCAGGTTCAAAATTCTTGATTTTTTCGTGAATTTCTTTAAAGTCATTCGGAATTTTCACTGAAATTTCTAAAGTCTCTGAAAAATTTACAAGAAAATCTTGTTTTCCGATGGTCACTTGAATTTTTTCTGAATTATGTGGAATTGGTTTGATTTCCATTGAAAAGTTGAGAGTTTTGGATGAATTTTTGCATTCTTTGCAGGAAAAATCAAGAAAAGTAGGTTTTTTACATTCAGAGCAAGTTAAATTTTCTTGAATTTCCAGTATTTTTTTCTTACCTGAGCGAAAAGTGACTCCTTTTCTTTGTTTTCCTGATGAGGGTCGTTTGCTTTTATGAATATTTCCCTCGGAGTTTCTTTTTTCACTTGAAAAAGTACTGTGAATGATCCGTTCGATGTGTTTCTGGATGATTGAACTGGACTTTTCCTTTTGAAAAGGGGCGGAAGGGCTGTGATGAGTGATTTTTGACCTTAACTTAGAGGCACTGGATGCTTTTCGTTTGTCTTTAGAGGAAGGAATCATGATTTCAAGAGCGTCGACGGGGTCTTTCAAGAAACTGGTGCGGCTAACTTTCGCTTGATTATTAAGGGAGTTCATATTAATAAGCCATTTAATTACTGTTTTTGCAAGGGTAAAAACAACTTAAACTCTGGAGGCAGTTCTTCTTCAGAGTACAGCCGATCACTAAAATAAATCCTTCTCAATCTGCAGTTAGCATGAAGTTGCACACGCAGAGTTTCAATATAATTCGTTCCATACGCCCTTCGTGTGAAGTCACTCAGATTGAACTGAATCTGGTTCCACCCTTCATCCAGCCTCATGGGCATCGTGCAAATGAAAGGCTTGACTCTGGTGGTGCTTTGATAGTTCGAAGCTCTGAACCGCCTTCGAATATTTTTATCATCTAAAACTTGCACTTCAAATGTGAAGTACTTCTTCAGATTCTTTATTATCATCACTAAAAACGGCAGCTTTATGCCAAGAGTGGCATTTGCTTCAGCTGGACATGTAATGAAAGTCGTTGAGACGTTCGTTCCCATTATTTCCAGAACTGAACTCTGGATGTCTGTGTCAGTTATTCGCTTGATGTGCCCGTTTCGCACTGATTTGTCCCAGATCTGCAGAGGCTTCGCACCGATACTGTAGAGGATTGATAAAAAACCTGATTGGAATGTATTTTTGAACATGTATAATGGAATTTGAGTTATGAATTTGGAGGATTATCATGGAAGGTCACTTCTGGATTTGGATGTTTAGGTGTTGGAAGGAATTTTTTGGGAATGGGTTGGAATGGGTTTGAGTGAGTGGATGGATTTTTAAAGTTTTGAAGAGAAATTAAGAGTTTTATGATTTTGAGAGTGGAAAGTTGAGGGTTGGATGAGTAGGGTTTTTTATGGTTTTGGAAAAGGATTTTTTGTTTTATAGTCGATGATTGATGAGCTCAACTTAAAATAAAAGTTTTAGGTGTTATTCTATAATTTTTTTGTTTCAATCACTTGAGAAACGAAATAGTGAAAGACTTGAAAATATTTAATTTTTTGACCTGGTTTATTACTCTCTAAAACTTCATTAATTTTTCCTTTACTGGGAAATTTAAGCCTTTATAAAACCATTGATGAAAATAGCCAATCATAATGTTGTCATCCTCAAGAGATTCAATAAAAAACCTCTAGGGCTGAAAACAGTTTCAAAAAATATCGATAAAAGTTCTCAGGACTTGAAAAATACGAAGATTTTTGATGAGCATTTCCAGATCGGATCTGCCCTTCCAAAGTCAACTCTAACCTTTTTTAATGCTCCAAAGGCGATAAGGCCACCCTCTGAAATATTTGCTCAGCCTATTTTAAGAGCTGCTTTTGAAATTGATATGCAGACTGCTTCGATTCCATGGGAGGATTATCAAGAAACTTTGAAAATTTCAAAGACAAATCTTACGAAAGTTAAAGAAATTTATCGGCCATTAAGGAAAAATCTCAGTCAAAAAATCCTCCATACTAAAAGCGAAGACGGTTTAGACGATTTTCTGAAGTCCCACCGAAGTTCAATCCGAGAAGAAATAAAGCAAATATTCGAAAGAGAAATTTCCAAGCAAGAATCCCCTGCAAAGGTGAAAAATTCCCGAAAGTCTTTTTCAGCCTCATTTTACCGTCCAAAGACTCACGCATCAAGAAATCTAAACCATTCATCGCTGAAGCCAGTAGAGAGCATAACCCAATCCCTTTCAATAAAAAAATTCGAGAACATCAGAACACAAGAGTTAAATTCAAGACCAATCACATCAGAAAAGTCGACAATTTCAACAAACAAGCAAAAACTCTGTGATTCAAGCGACCTAAACCTAAACTCATCAAATATCGCAGTCCGTATAAAAAAGCGCAACATGATAATAACTGAATCAGCCTCATCTAAAGCGATCCATTCAAATCCCCAAAGAGAATTCTTATTACCAGCGCCATTCGCAGGTAAATTCAAAGGTCGAAAGATTCAAAGCAAGTTCGGTGCAATGTTCGTTCCATTATCATTAAACCCAATAACCCCCAACCACTTTTTAAACAGTTCAAATGAAGACCAAATGATTTTCAACTAATTAACTTTAACTATTCTCAAACTTTTCCATGATCCAAGCCGTGGTATTGACGATTAAGTCGAAACTTGCAGCTTTTCCAAGAACTCCATGACCTTCATCATGATACCAAAGCATTTGGCAGTCTTTTTGATTAGCCTTCAAAACTCTAAACATTTCTTGACTTGTAAAGGCTGGAACTCTTAAATCGCCGCTTCCTGCGCAGATGAGTACTGGGCAGGTAATAAGTCCAGCTCTTGACACTGGAGAAGCCGCGTACATCGCCCGGTACTGCTCTGGAGACGGGGGAAGCGCCAAGTCCGAGGCGCAGACCTCGGCGAGTCCCCAGTCGTTGATGTCAGTCGCCAGGTGCATTGAAGCGACGTCGAGGGCGCCGTTGATGGTCACACATCCTGAGAGTTCCATTCTTGAGGCAAGGTGAGTGCTCAGGAAGCCACCGTGAGAACCTCCGAAAGTAATTACTTTTGAACAACCTGTTAAGGACTTTGCTTGGTTTATTGATTTTATACAGTCTTCTACGTCTAGATCTCCGATCTTTCCCAGGAGGGTTGTGAGGAGATTGCTTCCGAAACCGGTTGAACCTGAATAGTTTATTAGTAAAATACTCATGTCTTGTAAGGATCGTAGAGATGTTGAGAGAGCGTAACCTGAGAATGAGATTGAATGAGGACCTCCGTGGAGAACTGCTAAAAGGTTCTTGGTACCGGGCTTGTGGTAGAGAATACTTTTTAGGTCTGATGATTCACTTTTGATTAATGTTGTTTCGATCTGGTCGAGTCTTGCTCTGATTTCATTTTCTTTCGGATTAAGGTCCTGATGCAAACAGCTCTCAACCAAAACAGGGGACAAATTGTTAGAAATATTCAAAAGATAAACCTGATCAGGAGTCTTGAAGTTGCTTGCCTTGACCATAACAGTTCCAGCAAAGACATCTAAAATAGTACTTAAATAAGGTTTCTCCAGAGGCAGCACTAGTTCTTGAACATCACCTGAAAGATTAACTGAGAAGAGACATTCACTTGCATCATGATTAGAGGAAAAAACGATTGTTTCGTTATCTATCCAATTATAAGTGGATAGTCCTTCATGAAAACCATAAATTCCGTTGAATTTTGAATTAAATTCAAAAACTCTAGGAACGAGTTCTCTTGTCTCGCCAGTGTTCAGGTCTCGAATCACTAATGAAACGCACATGCAGTGAGATATGCTTCCGATAGGGACTCCGTAAAATGTTAAAAACCTGCCATCTGGACTGAATTTTGGGAATAAAGTTCCCATATAACTGCTTCCTCCCTCAACTTCTTCGATACCCTCATCCTCGACCCTTCCTTTAAACATTTTAGTCTTCCTATTAATCATCGCCGCCAAGCCCAATTTAAACCCAAATTTCTCAAACCCTACAAAATAAACCTCATTAGTCCCAGGTCTAAAAACCGGTTGAGCAGGCCAAACATTTTCAGGTGTTTTAAAAAGACAAACATCATTACTTTCCACTTTATAAACAAAAAGTTGCGGTTCCACGACATGTTTAAGTCCTTCACCAAAGTTTTCCTTATACCAATTCTGATTCCCCGAGTTTTCCTCACCACTCCAAAAATTCGAGCTTTTTTTCTGAATAGCTTCAGCAGAATAAACCACAAACTTATCGTCATGGTTCCAGGCGGCTTTTCCGAAAGGCGCAGCCAAAGACAAGACCGAATGAATTTTTTTCAGGTCTTTGACTTGCAAAAGACGAGATGAAGACCAAAGTTCCCAGGACAAGTCTTCCTTTTTTTCACCTTCTTGAAGGGCAAGGCGAAGGGATCGAGAAGTGCTGAATGATGAACTTTTGCATGATGTTAAAGCGAAGGATGTGTTTAGGAATTTCAAGTAGTCTCGAGACTTGGACTGAACTGGCTCACTTACTGAAAGAGATAAAATACCTGAGTTTGAGGAGGTTAGGATACCGGAGTCTACTGAACTTGACATACGTGCAAGGGATTCTAGAAGTTTTGCTAGTTCTTGAGACTTAGACATTTATTTGGATGAAGGGTTTTGGGTGGTTAGGGTTGGGATTTTTGGGGTTTGGTTATTGAGAGATTTTTAGTTTTTTTGAGGAGATGATGGAGGATTTGTAGGTGATTAATTATTTGTCATTTTTAAGTGGGTATTCAAATTGATTTTTTATAGTTTTATGATGGTTGGTATAAAAAATATGTAATTTTTTAATTTGAAGTAATTTTTTGGTTTTCAATATGAACCCTGATTAACTTGTTTTTTATATAAAAAAAAAATTAATTATAGCTGACCTTAGTCTTAAGTACCGAAATAAATTGATAGGCTGATAAATCTAATGCAGTAAGTAGTGGAATAATATATTTCGAATTTCAAGTCCTTTTTACAGTTTTTTAATCTGACTGCTTCAGAATTGAAGTGGTTTTGGCAAGAAGAATATGTCCCCGCTTGTCCTATTGACGGTTAGGTCAAAGGATGGCCTGCCAAGTAATTAAGACCTATTTAAATAAATCAGGTGTATCATCAAATTCCTTACTTAACTTCGAGATCCAATTTTAGACCTCACGATTCTTCATTACAGGATAAAAATTAATGAATTGAAGTCTTCAAATAGAGGCATATTTTTAAGGGAAACTTAACAAGTTGAATTAGAAAAAACTGGGTTTGAAGCGGTTTTTAGTAATATGAATAAGATCTGATGCCAGCATCTTGAGAAATAATCAATAATAAAAATCTATCGAAATATTAGCAGATACTCTCTAATTTTACTACTTTTAAAACAAGTGGTGTCGAAGCTTACTGAAAAAATACTTAGGCGAATTGATTTGAAACCTCCAGTTTTTTCATAGTTATGAGATTATTTAATACTTTCCACCAAATCTCAGATTGAAAATGTAATTAAAATATGAAAATTTTAAAGTTTTTCGTGCTTTGAAGTTCCAGAAAAAGGATTAACTGGTTTATATGTAAGTTAAAATTATTCAATTAATTTTACCTATAATGAAATGACTTTTTGATTGCGAGTTGAATATTGAAAATCAGTATGAAGCTCTTGCCAATAGAGATAAGAACTCGATGGATATTGATATGGTTGAAAGCTGTTTTATGGTTAAAAAAATATTCAATAAAAACTCTTAATACTTCAACAATCGTAAATATCTTAATAGTATTAATAGCTCTACAATTTTAAATAATCTTCAAAAATTTGTAGACTATTGTTATTGAAATATTGATTGCAATCCTATTGAATTTCAATTATTATACAGATGATGATATTATGTTAAAGATAAAGATGGGATAATCATCAGCTAATCAACAATCAAGAACAATGTGGAATCCCCGACAGAGGAAAGTATTTCAAAATGATTCAATATTTTAATTGTAGAAATTTTTATCCATATAGCAGGATTTAAATTAAATATTTGGGTTTCCCTCACAAAAGCAAGATTATTTGTTTCATTCGTAAAGCTGACCCTATCTATATTTGATTTTCAATCGCGATGCTATCTTTCTTTCTGATTAAACTTTTGCAAATTTAAGAGCATTCAATATTTAATGGATAAAATTATGATACTG
This sequence comes from Stentor roeselii, assembly GCA_006503475.1. Lineage (NCBI taxonomy): Eukaryota > Ciliophora > Heterotrichea > Heterotrichida > Stentoridae > Stentor > Stentor roeselii. The sequence continues at coordinate 180,825 of RSEH01000025.1, forward strand.
CTCGTTGATATGAAAGAAAAATTTAATTATTACTAAGATAAATGATTACTGCTGATAATTTTATAGATACATAAAAAGGTGGTGATCTTCTAATGAACTGCACAGTTTACAGTAAAATTCATAGAATAAATTCAAGCAAATACTAAAATACTTGGTTGGCTACCTATGAATACGGTTTGATCCACCCAATTAAATTATTATTCTCAACTTTATTTTCAAGATTTCTTTGGTTTTATATAAAATATACCTTGAAGATTTTTTCATAGAAATTTAAATGAATCTTCATAAACTTTCCAATTTAATTTAGAATATGCGTTTAATTATGTAAGATGCAATCATTATTTGAATTCTATGGCCACTTAAATGCAATAATTGTCACCCATATATCTCTTGCACTTACCAATTCAAAACTTAATGGTTTCCTAATTGCCCCCAGGATAATATTAGATAAAAACTCTAAAAAATGCATGATGCGAGCAGATATTTTTAAATTTTTAATATAAGACTTTGAAGCTGGTTATTTCATAGATCTAAATTTTGTAGGCAGAAGGACCTTCTTCAATTTATCTTATCCTAATAGGCCAGTATTTTACCAACTCCTTATTACAAAAAATTGACTAGTTCTCATTTTACTCCTACCAAAGAATTTCGGGTTTATCATTATTAGAATGATATCAATAAGAGAACTTAAAGACCCTCTCGCAGTTTCAGTTCTTTTTAATGATTCTCATGTTTTTCTCCAAAGCGATGAAATTTGTTAGCTTATCTATTTCTCAGTGTCTAACTTTTGATTCAATTAAAGAGGATTATTGTGTTTCAGATAGTCATATAAGATTTGGTTTATGCTTGAATTAATAAAAAATCGATGATTGGGATGCTTAAAATTTAGAAAGAAGATTCAGCGAAATTTTTTTAGATTATTTATATAGAAGATTGAGAATTTCAGTAATGCTTAGGTCGTTCATGAATAATTCAATTTTAATTAAGATATATACTACATCAATACTCTAATAGTAGATAACTTTAAATAATAAGCAAATAAAAATTGTATTTGTTGAATATTTGATCAATAAAATATGATTAAATCGTTAATTTAATCCTTTTAATTAGTCTAACTTTAATTAATATTAAAATTGAATAGAAATAAATATCAAAGTTATTCAAACCTCTTTTTTACATGAAAATCAATATTTCTCTAATAAAATTACTAAAGTTCCAAATTCTTTTATTCTATCATATCAAAAATCCATAATTTTAATTATCCCATTTCAATTTTCCCAGAATCCAACAAACAGATTTCACAATAAAATCATAAACATTCTCTTTACTCTCAAAATCATGTCCTTCATTCTGATACACAACCATTTCCACATCCCTTCGAAAACCCCTAATAAATTTAAACAGCCCATAGCTAATCTGTGGCAAGACACAACAATCCTTATCCCCAACAGCAATAAGCACAGGACAATCAACCATTCCCGCTTTAAAACTTCCAGACGGCCAACAAGCCTGTTCAAGGCATTCAGGATGCAAAGGCAATTGAAACCCGCATCGAAAGACTTCAGCGAATCCCCAGTCAGGAATATTAGAAGTCAAAGCCATCGAAGCCAAATCATGAACTCCATTGACCATAACAGCTGCCTTCAACTTTTCAGCACAAGCGAGATGAAGACTTAAAAAGCCTCCATGCGACCTTCCATAAGAAACCACTTCGGAACACCCTGTGATGATCTTCGCTGAGTTGATTGCCTGGCGACAGTCTTCAAGGTCCAGTTCTCCAACTCTTCCCAGAAGGCTTTCAAGTGAATCTTCTCCAAATCCAAGAGACCCTGAGTAGTTGATGATAAGAACTGCTAAATTGCACAGCGAAAGTAAACTTGTCAATAAGCTGAAACCTGAAATGCCGGAAGAATGAGGACCTCCATGAATCAAAGCGACTATGGCCGTGATATTTGAATTGTAATGTAAAATGTGTTGAATTTTACTTGTTTCGCTTGGGATTATAGTTGTTTTGAATTGGTTTTGATTGGGATTTAAGAGAAGGTCTGAGTGGGTTAGAGGCTTATGGATGCAGTCTTCGATTAGGGTTGGTATCATTGAATTTGATTTGTTTAGGATGAAGACTTGCCCTGGGTTATTGAAACTGCTGACTTTTAATAGAAGAGTTTTTTTTAATATGTCGAGGATTGCACAGGAAAAAGGCTTTGATGTTGGAAGTTTGATTTCATTTAGAGATCCATTTAAATCCACTGAAAATAAACAGTCACTGCACATGTGAGGTGAAGGGAATATCAAAGTAGAATCATCAAGCCAGTCATAAGTTTCTAATGTTTCATGGTATCCGTAAATCCCGTTGAACTCAGAATTAAACTCAAAAACTCTTGGGACTAGTTCTTTAATCAAATTCGTTTGCAAGTCCTTAACAACCAAACTAACACACATCACATGAGCCAAACTTCCTTCAGGCACTGCAAAGCAGCTTAAAAACTGCCCATTAGGACTGAACTTGGGGAACAAAACAGCCATAAACCCAAAAAACCCATCAATTTCTTCAACTTCTCCATCAACCCTTCTCTTAAACATCTTACTTTTCCTGTTAATCATCCCCGACAATCCAAGTTTAAAATCAAATTTTTCAAACCCAATAAAATAAACCTCATCAGTCCCAGGTCTGAAAATCGCCTGAGCAGGCCAAATATTTTCAGGTGTTTTGAATAAAATGACTTGATTTTTTTCTATTGAATAAAGAAAAAGCTGAGGATCGATAACATGTTTTAGTCCTTCTCCGAAGTTTTCTTTAAACCAATGCTGATTCCCTGAGTTTTCTTCACCTGTCCAAAAATGAGAACTTTTGATGGGAATGGCTTCAGCTGAGTAAATAAAAAATTTATCATCATGGCTCCAGAATGGTTTTCCAAAAGGTGAAGATGAAGTTAGTACTGAATGAGTTTTTTTTAAAGGAAGGACTTGCAGAAGACGAGATGATGACCAGAGTTCTAAGGTTAGATCTTCCGGAGACTCTTCTTGAAAGCACAGCAGGAGGGACCTGGACTGATTAAATGAAAAACTCTTGCAGGTTGGAAAAGGAAAGTTAGAATTAATGAATTTTTTATAACTTCTTACAGCACTTTTAGTCACATCTTCAGAATGCATGCCTAAAACAAGAGAATCTTTTGAAAATAACACACCAAAGTCAATGAAACTTGTTATTAACGTCAAAGATTTCAGTTTACTGGAGACATCATTAGCTATTTCCATTTATCTCTAAAAATTCTCAGAAAACTTACGAAAATTGTCTTAAAACTATTCTACTCTGATCACTTATTAATCTTTAATAAAACCGGGATAATCGGCAACTTTAGACGATTTTCCAAGTCACTTCTTTCATGGCAAACCAAAGGCAAAATCGGTTTAATCAAATTAGAAATAATTTCCTGAACAGCGACTTCTTTCGGATCTTTATAAATCCTAGAAAGTTTCAATTCAATGATATCAATAAGTCCATTTCGATTTCTTTTCTTTACCTCTAAAGGAATTTCAAGTCCAGGGATTTTCTTTGACCGAAAGTGAGATTTTTCATGTCCTTGCAAATTTTGCTTACTTGCGAACATCTTTGAACAGACCTGGCAAGTAAATTCTTTGATGAGTAGATGGTTGGAATTAATATGGCGACGAAGGTTGTACTTGGTTTTGAATTTTTTGTCGCAGTCTTGGTAATAGCATTCATGTTCAAAGTGTTCCATTTATGATTTATTGATAACTGGAAGAATGGCTTATAAGGATTCCGCTTTTTTTCGTAAGTTTGACTGGAAATGAAAATTTTGGATTTTTTGGGGAAGGTTGAGATTTTTAATGAATTTTAGAGGAATAGAGAAGAGAAAAATGTGAGATTTAGGGTATTTTAAGTTTGAAACGTTTTTATTTTGAATTGTCTTTAGGATGTGGCTTTGGTTTAGGTAGTGGTTTGGGGTTGGAGATAGGATTGTTTTGAGGTAAGTGGGATTTTTTTGGATTTGCGGGAAAATTAAGAATTTTGAATTTGAATATAATATTTTGATTATTTTTTTATTTTAGTAAATAGCAAATGACTTATTATTCGAGAACTGTTTTTTTCATCAAATTTAGAGATATTCTTGCAGAGTTATGAATGAGATATTTTTTTTATTATAATCTGGATTTTTACTACTTGGATTGCTAATTTTAAATATGCAAGTGACTTTACCTCCAACATCACGCCCTGGTCCAACAGACCCCCAACTAAAGCGAACCTTCAAAGGTCCTCGAGGTGCGATAACCTGCGCACTGATAGACCCAAGCCAAAAGCTCCTTCTCTGCGGATCCGAGGACTCCTCCCTAACCCAATTCAATTTCAACCCGTCCAAAAAGCACCTTGTCCTTCCCGGTCATACAAACAGTATAACCGACATTGCTTTTTCTCCTCTCGGCAGTTACTTCGCTTCTTCATCCCTCGACAAGTCAATCCGTTACTGGCAAGGCTCATCTTCCCTTCAACTAAAGCATCACACATCAGCAGTGCGTTCAGTGACCTTCTCATGTGACGGGCAGCTTCTCCTATCAAGTTCCGACGACTTGACCGCGAAGATCTGGAACACAACAGAGCGAAGAGTGACCCAAACCTTTTCAGGTCACGAAAACTGGGTCCGAGACGCGAGGTTCAGTCCAGACGCTCACTTTATAGTCACCGGGGGAAACGACAAGCTTCTTAAAATGTGGGACACGGAAACTGGAGCATTTTTAGGAAACTTTCCCAAACAAGGCTCAGCAATTCGCATGATTCGATTCAGTCCGGACGGCAACTGCGTTGCCGTTGGTGATTCAAAACTTCGCATATGGGATGCACGGTCAAAGCTGGTACTTCAAACTCATGATTTGCAGGTTAATTCTTTAGCTTTTCATCCTTCTGGACATTTTTTGTTCACTGCTTGTGCGGATGGCGCTGTTAAGATCTGGGATTTACGGCAAAGTTGTTGTATTTACACGTTATTGGCTCATAAGAACTATGCTGCTACGTCTGTCAGTTGTAGTCTTGATGGGAATTATTTTGTGTCTGGCGGGAAAGATTGTCAGGTTCATGTTTGGAAGACTTCTGATCGCCCGGGTTTCGGTGAAATCACTTTGGAAAGTGACAGGTTGTTTGAAAGTGCAAGGGTCGGAAGTGAGAAGGAAAATAACATGCCTCGAGAAGTGACTGACACGATTGATCGCCTTGTGGATCAGATGGAAGTCGTGACTAATACTCTGATGGTCCTTGAGCAGAGAGTTTCGAAGTTTGAAGAACATGTCGGGTTTTTGAATGAGACTGTCAAGAAAGTGGAGTAAGTTAATGAAGAATTAAGATAGTAAATATTATTGAATTATGATGTGTCTTGGGAATCAGGGTTTATGTGGACTTGCTTATTGCTTTGCTGGGGTTTCTGGAGTTTATCTTGTGGTCACTGTAAGAGATTATTAGGTTTGGGTCATGGTCAAGTGCTGGAGAAGAAAGGAAAAAAAACTGCTGGTTGGGTATTTGTTTACACTGATGTCGATGGTTGTTCATTACTTTTTCACGACTTCTGATTACAATGGGATATTTTTTGTTAAAGAGTACTTCCAGATGATTTCACAGGCGTATATCTGTTATTATTACTTGTTTCAAATGTATTTATTATTCGAAAGACACAACTTTTGGACTAAACTTGGAACTGCTTCGATTATTTCAGTCGTTGTTTACATCTCTGCTATTGGAATTTACTTTATTGTTGTTTCTACTGTTTTAGGTCCTAATGTTTTTTATTGTTCCAACCCCGAATGGCTGATGATCACAGGTGCAAGTTTCATATTTTCAGTAATTTTTTTTAGTGTTGGAGTTATTGTAAGTCAAGATCTCAGATCAAGAGACTTGCTGTATAAAAATGAGGTCTTGAAAAAAATGAAACAATTGTGGGTGTTAATTTTGACTTATATTGGGTGTTCTTTTATACAACTTATTAGTTTCGGGATTTACATGATTTTAGAATCGAAAGAATGTGTTGTTTTAATTGAGTCTAGTCTTGGGGGGACTATTTTTTTATTGATTTTTTTTAGAGGACTTAGTGACTACCCGCTGATCTCTGTTCTTTTATACCAGCTCTGGAAGCTCCGTCCTCTGAAGGACCAGCCTAAGGTTCGACTTTCAGAAGGTACTGATGTAAACAGAGATTCTGCGTTTTTTCCTCGATTGACTATCAGTGAAAATGAGAGGAATTCAAATAATTTTTCAATAGAATAACTTTTCATACTTGTTAAACTTGGATAATTAATTTGATGGAGACAGACCAAGTTAAGGTCATTAAAAGCAACAGAGGGTTATACCAGTTAGTTCCGATTAAATATCAAGGAACTGGCTTAAGGATCTCGAAAAAGAATAAATATCTAGTTTATAGCTCGAGGGAAGGACATGTCGTCGTTTATGACCCGAAAACATGTAGCACTCTCATGGATGTCAAGGTTTCTGATGGAAGCTTGTGGAACTTGGATATATCTTCTGATGAGTCCTTGATTATCGCTGGTGGGGTTCAAAATGAGATTTATCTTGTGAGATTCCCGTTTGGTGAAATCTTGCCTTCGTTTACCGGACACACATCAGAGATCAACCATTGCGTTTTTTCATCAGACTGTTCTTCAATCTATTCAGCAAGCGACGACGGTAAAGTGCGCTATTTCGACGTAGTTTCTCATTCAAGCGAAGTCCTTCTGGACCACGGAAGAATAGTATACGCATTCGACCTATCATCAGACGAGCGAATGATAGTAAGCGGAGACAGTTCCGGACAAATAAAAATCGTGACACTAATCGATAGAGAACTAAAAGAATGCAGTTCAAATAATTCAGTCTGGTGCTTAAAAATCTCTCCAAACAACCTTTTATTTGTTTCAGGAAATTCAGCTGGGGTGCTTGAAGTCTGGACAATGACAGGAGAACTCATAAAGACCCTCAACAGCAGGCATAAGGACAGACTCAGATGTATTGACTTTGGTGATAATGATGAAGTCTTCGCAAGCACTGGAAATGACCACCTTGTAAAAGTTTGGAAATGTGACAACTGGCAAGAAGAAGTCACTTTTGACCTTCATTCAGATTGGATAAAAGCTGTTGTTTTTGATAGATGCAATAAAACTTGGAATTGTATCAGTGATGATCGATTCATTAGTATTATTTCTCAAAGTAAAAACAATGGAGGGATTCATTTAGATGTCCAAGGAGAGATTTTTTATATGGAAAAAATTGGACATTTAATGGTTTTTAATCATGAATTTATCTTTGTTTGTGATTTTTTAACTGGAGATGTTTTGAATAAAATCGCTCATAAAGGAAAAATTCTGAAAATTTGTGAAAGAAACGATGGAAATTTTTTAATTTGCTTTGAAAATTCTGTGAAAGTTTTAAATTCGAGAAATTTGCAGTTCCTTCCACAGCAGATTGAAAAAATTGGTTGTGAGGTACTTTTGAGCCCGAGTTACTTTTACAGGATTTCAAGTCATGAGCTCGATGCATATAGTTCAAGTGTTTTTACGCATGTTTTTTCATTAGTAGTAAATGACTTTGACCTACTTTCTAGTAAAAAAATCGGTTTTTTCAATGATCGGACATTTATTGGGCACAATAATGTTTTGCATATTTTTAATAAATCTGACTTGCTTCGATCCTTTCACTTTGAAAGTGAAATTCAAGATGTTGTCCAAATTGATGAAAAACGATTGGTTGTTATAGTCAACTCTTTGACAGTCATTTTGGTGAAAAATCTGGAAATTTCCTCAAAAATTAAAATCGATCAAGACATTCCAATAAGCTTAACTTTTAAAGATCAAAGCATTTTCGTCTACAACAAAACCACAATAAACGAGTACTCAAAAAAAACATTAAAGCAATTAAAAACCATTACTTTTCATGAATCTCTTAAAAATTTTCAAGTCTTTGGAAAGTTTTTTGTGGTCGTTCAAGAGTCAGGTCTTATAACGATTCATCAACAATTGAATGAAACTTATATCGTAAAAGATGAGGACACCCCAAAATTGAAAATCCAGAAGAATTGATAGTTAAGGATTAAGAATAGTTTGATTAATTTGAATCATTTTTTAAAATTATTTTATTTTTTTTGATGATCTGGTTGATGACCTTGGAGTTCGGATTGGAGACCTGGATGGAGTCTTTGATGGAGTCTTTGCTGGGGTCTTTGAGGGAGTCTTTGAGGGGGTTTTTGAGGGGGTTTTTGATGGGGTCTTTGCTGGAGACTTTGACACTGAAGTTTTGGCAGGTGTCTTGGCAGGAGATTTTGCTTCAGCCGGAGTTATTACTATTGTAGGGGCATCTTTAGCAGGTGATCTTTGAGCTTTCACTGGAGTTCTACTCCTAGACCTAGTAGTTGGTCTATGTTTAGGTGACTTGACAGCAGACTTAGGCTGTTGATCATCAGCCTTATCTTTGACTGGGGTGTTTTTAGCACTTCCAGACCTTGATCTTGTAGCATTGCTGGCCGAGTTAGTTCTAGCAGGCATATTAAAAATATAAAAAAAATTTAGATATGGATAGTTTTTTAATGAAAATCTTGATTTTGATTGGTCCATTTTAATAAGAATTAATTCAAAGATTTAAATGTAAGTGGAGAAAAGTATTAAGCTAGAACCTATCCAGTTAATATTAAATCGTCGGCTCAGACTCAGGACAAGCCTGAGGTTCTAAGACTTTAATGTCACAAGGGTTGTCCTTCATAATTTCATCCTTTTTAATCACTTCCACCCGTTTCCCTCCGAAGTACTTTTCAATGCTTGGTTCGAAGGCTTCCCACATCCTGTGAAACTCTTTCGTGTAGAGCTGCGCCAGGTAAGGTTCATCTAAAACGACAAGATTTTCTTGGTTCTTGTTAACTGCTTGCTTTGTCCAGTTGAAGCTGCCAGTGATGAGGAGGTAATCATCGATTACACAGAACTTGTGATGCATTTGTGCCCTGGGGTCAAGGTCGACTCTAACTTCAATGCCTTCGTTATACATATTCATGATATCTGATCCTTGCATTTTCATCAGGTCATCATCGGAAATTATTTGAATGTGGACTCCTCTCGCCCTAGCATTTCGGATTTCTTTCGCTAAGTCATCATTCGTTAAAGTGAAAACAGCGACTAAAATCGATTTATTTGCTCTTTTCAAGTACTTTATCAGTTTTTTCTCTGAATCTGGGTTAGGGAAAAAAAAAGCATCTTTGATTCTAGTCTTAGGATCGAGTGACTCATTAAAAAGAACTTGAATGCAGCTTTTTCCCCAAGCTGCATGAGTTGGGTTGTTCTGAACTAAGTCAAAGACTATTTTCAGCATTTTATTAACAGTCTCTTCATCCAATAAAACTGAATTCAAGTAGCTACTCAGTAAAGGCAGAGCATTTAAATCCCCAGCAGATTTAATTACCAGTTCTTCAACATCCCCCACTGTGATAACCTTAACATCCTCTTGACTTTTCACGATTTCTTCAACATTTTCATCCTTTTTCTTCTTCTTATAAGGTTTTTTCTCGTTCGGGTCAGGAGGCGGTTGCACCTTCGTGGGGTCCAAAGGTCCTCCGAAGTACTTCTGAACACTAGGTTCAAAAGCAAGCCACATTCTATCAAACTCCTTCGTATAAATCTCACAAAGTTCAGGATCATCAAGAACCACAAGGTTCTCCTGGTTCTTATTCACTGCTTGCTTAGTCCAATTAAAGCTTCCAGTGACAAGAAGATAATCATCAATGACACAAAACTTATGATGCATCTGGGCACGTGGGTCAAGGTCTACTCTTATTTGAATCCCTTCATTGTACATGTTTCTTATATCAGATCCTTGCATTTTCAACAAGTCGTCATCTGAGATGATGCGAATATCGACTCCTCGAGCTTTCGCTCTTCGCACTTCAGTCGCAAGGTCATCGTTGGTCAAAGTGAAGACTGCGACGATCAGGGTCTTTTTCGCGAGTTTCAAATATTTTATCAGCTTCTTTTCGGAATCGGGATTCGGGAAAAAAAAAGCGTCTTTGATGCGAGTCTTCGGGTCAAGTGATGATGAAAAGATCGACTCGATGCAGACCTTTCCCCAAGGAAGCAGCGCTGAAGAGGACTTGACGTGAGTAAGGATTGAGTCTAAACAGGACCTGATCACGGAAGCACTCATTGAAGAGTTTAGAACCAATGACGTCAGACTTTTGATGGAAGTTGAGTCTCCCACGTGTGAGTCGATGAATGATGTTATTTCGCTTATTGGGACTTCTGTATGGATAGGCTCTGGCGCTTGTGGAACTGATTCTTCTTTTAAGCTACCTTTTTGTGTGTCTTTCTTCTCGCCTCCTGTTCCCGCCTTTTTACCTCTTGGTGGCATTTTTATTTAAGTTTTTTGGCATTTTGGTTTCGGGATGTTTAACGAATTTTCGAGTTTTGGGTTTTGGACTTTTAAGATTTTAAGGCTTTTGAGTGGATTATTTTTAGGGAAATTGGAGAAAGTGATTATAAATATTTAGATTTAGGATTATTTATTGAAGATAGTTATATATGTTAATTAGACGTCGGTTCTTTGGTCTTTATATGATCTAAATCTTTTTCTTCTTCTTTTGTGATAAAGAAATCCATCTGCCCCAGTCTATTAGCAAGAAATTCTTTTTCACAATAAAAACCTGCCGTGATTTTCCTGCCAGAATAAAACCGACCGTCCATAGTTTTAACAAACAACTCAGCAGAGACCTCATCATCAAAAAGCAGATAAATCTGAACATTTCCACTTTCATTAAAAAAAACAGCTAAATCTTCAACTTTTCCAAATCTTTTCGCTTCATCTCTGACGTCATCTTCGCATTCCTCATCGAATTCTTCAACCATGTTGATTAAAACAACGACTTTAGACCTTCTTTTGAGTTTTTTTTCATGTTGAAGATGAAGATTTTCTTGTTTTCTGACCCAGTTTTTGTAAAGATTAGGTGTTTCAGGGTTATATTCCATATATAAAATGTCTGAACAAGACGTAAAACGCAGTCAAATTTTAAAAAGATCAGCGAATTCTTGCCCGTCTATTGATAATGTTTCGAGTCCTTCAGGTGACTTTGAAAGCACTTATGAGGATAGCTTTAATCAACTTCATGTTTATCATAAGACTTGGGACTGCAATAGAGAACTTTGTAAAGTCACTGAGTACAACGAATCACTTGAGTACTCGATCACTGATGAAGAAATTGAAATACCTGGAAAGGTTCAGGGAAAGATCACGGCTTCTATTCTTGAAAAATTTCCTAAGTTTTCTGTTGCTAGTCTTTGTATCAGTGAATCTTCTGCACAGGATATAAGGAAGTCTGTTTTGGATTATAAGGAAGAAAGTAAGGATAATGATGCGAAAGATGAGAATTTTAAGATTGAGGAGGAACGCATCGACTGTTCCTGCAACACATGTGTGATATGCTGAAATTATTGACGATAAAAAGAGGACTAATTTAAGGAATAATTAATGATAATCCTAATTTAAAAAATCCATAAAATTACATTCAATCTCTACTTAAAGTCCTCATCAATTTCGCATCAGGAGCAGGAGTAATCGAAACAGCATGTCTTTTATACTTCTTAGCACTAGCTAAAAGTGGTAACATAAGATCAGGTGACTCTTCAAGCGACTCTACTTTTTTCGGTGAGTTTCCAAAGACAATCCGTGCACTATCAAGAAGTTTATCAATTTCAGGAGGTAAACTTTGACTGATCCATTCAAAAAGCGAGTTCAAATTATTAAAAGCTTCATTTCTTTGTCTTATTTTCAGACTTCCTGAATCATTCGTTTTTAGAAGAGTCTTGACAGTGACAAGCTGAAACATGACAGCCATTTCGAGTTGTTTATGAAAAACATCTAAAGCTTGGTTTAGAACTTTCACCTCTTCTCTTCGTGCTGTACAGTCGAACATCGCGTATATGTCTGACTTGTCAGCTTTTGAGTCGAGTTGGTATTCTAGGTCTTTTACTGCTGAGTACTTTGTCATGAATTCTTTGAAGTGGGACTTGAATTGCTTGTATGAAGAGTTGAATTTTGAGATCTGCTCTTCTACCTCTTGGACTGAAGTGTGCGCCAATAGCAATTTCTCATCAAGCATTTCTTTCTGCTTAGAGTCAATTTCTTTAAAATGGTCAAAATCCACTGCCAGTAGCAATTTCGGCAGAAATTCCTTAATAGCAAAGACATCATCTTTACTAGCCTTATCAAGAATAATCTCATCATATCTTTCAAGTACCCTATCAAAACCTTCTATTTTCCTGTTAAAAAGTCCAACTTTTTCATCTAAAAACTTAACTTGAGGCATAAAATCATTTTTGAACTTATCAAAATCCTTCTGATTAGCTTTATCATCAATGAAAGACGAGACAAGTTCAATATCTTTAATCCAAGGACGTGTTTGTAAAAGTTTTTGTATTTTTTCAGTCTCGCGTTTTTGACTGGAAGCGATTTTTTCTTGTTGTTTTTTGAAAAAATCTTGGGTGTTGTTGGTTTCTCGAATAAGACTCAATAGTTTATCCACTTCATCATTAAGCAGCTTTCCAGTCACATATTGTTCAAATTTATTATCAACGTTTGAAATAAGTCCTAATTCGATTTCTTTTACAAGGTCTTTCGAAGCGAAACTGACCATTTGTTGGTTAAGGACTCCGAGTTCTGAGTAGAGTTTCTCGATTTGGTCACTTGTAGGACACCCTGAAAGCATATCTCGAACCTGTTGAACTTCTTCAAGAGTAGCTTTTGTCGCCATTTTTTCAACCAATCTAGTGATTTCATAATAAGGCGCCTTTAACAGCAGGTCCTCTCGGGCATCATCAATATTTTTCTGTAGAAGGTCGATATTTTCATTTGTGATCTCTTCAGTTTTTTTTATATCCTTGATCGAATTCGCGATTTCCAAGATGGAAGAATGAAATCCAGAGGTTTTTTCTTCAACCTGCTCTAAAGCAGACCGAATTTCATTTTTAAGAACCTTGATTTCTTCAGTAGGTCCAACGATTTTGGAAGAAACTTCTCTCATTATTTCAGCTTTGATTTCTTTCGCTAACGGATTCAAGTAAACAAAAGTGCTTCTTTCAAACAAGGGTTTTCTCTGTAAAAGTCCTTTAAAGTCTCTAAGAATAGGAATGAAATCGATGAGTTCTTGTTTAACAGCATTGTAATTGTCTTTCATGTCATCAATTCCTTTCAGGAGGACTTCCTGTGTTGCTTGGATTGAGGACAGAAGTTGTGAGTTTTGATTGTCCATTATTAGAGGATTATTAGTTATTTTTTTTCTCTTTGTCTGAAGGAAGACTTGGGTGTTGTCTTCGTGTGTGTTTCAAGTAGTCCAGAAGGATGTCAACAGTGAGAAGAGTCAAGCAAAGCCCTCCACTGGACAAAGTGTATCTTAATAAAGGAGTGGCTCTAGGAGGTGTTGAATAGTAAAGAAAGAAGGTAAGAACAACGGAGCCTGTCATTTGAAAAGCTATTTGTTGAAGCGAGGTGTATTCTGGGTACCTTCTCGACATTAATAATAATGTCATCTAGTGAATCAGAAGAGTAAAAAACACACAGGTCGCCAACAAAAGTGCTTTGGAACCACTACAGCCACCTCAACAAAGGCACTGAGTTCGAACAGATCTACAACAGGTACCCCCAGCCCCTCACCCGTCAAGCACATCTGAAAGACCTGATAACCGAAACCCAGACAAACCTGAACTACTCCATCCCCAACGCTTACAATTCTTTTAAAACAAGAGACAACCCGAACGACCCCAGTGATAAAGTCCATTTGCAAGGAATCACTTTCAAAGCTTTTATCAGAAGACTGGGAAACTTGATATTAGAAGAGATTTACAGGGCAGGGTCTTATGATAAAACACTTTCTGAATTCATTCAGGATGTCAGAGGAGATACAATGTCTGAATCTAGCTTCGGCTCGAGAAGTTCAAGTCAGTCTTGGTCTGGGGAAAGTGAAAATAATGAATTTGGAAAAAAGGTCTCTAGGGAATTTGATGTTTCTGAAATAAAACCTGCTTTGTCTAGGGAGTCTTTTAGGTCTAGTAGAAAAAACTCAGGATCGGAAGGATCACAGAAAAATCTTAAGTTTAGAAGAAAAAACAGTGAATCTGAAAATTCATTGAAAAATCAAGATTTTCAAAGAAAAAGTAGCGCATCTGATGATTCTCGTAAAAATCGAGGGGCTAGAAGTAGAAAAAGTAGTGATTCAGAAAAGTCTCCTAAACATCAAGCCTCTCGAAGCGGTTCTGATGAAGAAAAGTGGAAAGTTGAGAAAAGTGTTGAAAAAAGCTTGGAGGTACCAAAAAAGGAAGAAAAAAAGGAAATAAGAGGAAAAGTTGCTAAAAATGAAGAAGAAAAGGGAAAAAAACCACCTTTGAACAAATCTACTAACAAAAACGATCAAAGTCTAAAAAAAGTCCCTACGAAGAAGTTGAACACTTCAACAAACGACTCAAAATCTTCTGCAAAAATACAAAGCAAGAGTCCCTTGACCAACTCAAAAAGCAAAGCAAAAAACCCGAGCATCTCCGAACTAAAAGACCGAAATTCCAGTTCTTCCTCCAGCAAGAAAAACTCAATTCTTTCATTAAAATCTTCAGAAAAAGCAATAGGAGAAGTACGACAAGAGCTATCAAATCAAAATATCCCAAAAGACTCTCCTGGCGACCCTCTTTCAAATTTTCTATTAGGAATTTCAATAGAAAACTCTAAAAAATCATGGTTTTCAACAGAAATCCGAGGAAAAGAGTCAGAATTCAAGTCTTTTTTTTCTCAATTAAACGACGGAAAAGAGTTTTTAACACCCAAGCTGATGCCAGAAGCTTTTGAACAATCACTAAAAAGACTAAAAGTCCTTCCACACGACCATCACAAAGACTGGTTCAAAAACATTCACGAAGCTCTTCACCCTACAAAAATGATTCAAAAGTTAGGAAGTAAGCCGAAATTAGAAATTCCTCGAATAAGTTTCGTGGATTTCATTGAAATAATGAACCTCTGGGGAGAAAAATACATAAAAGAACAAGGAACTATCGTCGGGGAACTGATCAGGTCTATAGACGACTATAAAGAACTCTGGGAACAGTCTAAAGACTTCAAACTTTCTGAAAACTTACGAGAACTTATCGCGAGACTTGAAGTAATCCTCAAAAAATACCTTCAAAGTCACTCAAATGAAGAGTCTTTAGAAGAAAAATACAAAAAAAGCCTGGAAGACGTTTTCCAGTTTTACTCTAAAGTCCAGAAAATTCAAGGAACTGACGATACTTTCGAAGCACTTGAATCAAGTAACACGAATTTAAACCTGGGAAGTTTTTTAAAGTTTTGCAATGATTTCAACATTCTTCTAATCCGTGGAGAAGAAACTCGAGGACTGTCAAAAGAGGTTCTTGCTTCGATATTCAAAAAAACTGCGAACAACACCCGATTGATGTCTTTCACTCAGTTTCTCGAGTCATTAAATAAAATCTCTGAAGTTTTTTACACCCCAGAGCTAGACAAGCAGTTAAACACGAATTTCGCTTACTTGCCTCTAGTGGAAAAACGAGTAATGCTTTACAAACAAATGGACCTCGACAGTTTCTCCAAGTACCATTCAAAGAAAAAAGCCTTTGGAATTTCATTTAGTCCTGAGAAATACTCAAGAATTCCTAATAATGAATCAAGTCAGAAGTACAAATTCAAAATCACTGAAGAAGACTCAAAAAAACTTGAAGAATGGAAAAAAAATAAAAATCTTCGAGAATCTCCTTTACCTTTAAAACCAGTTAAAGAAATTGCGAAGGTTCTTGTGAAAGAAGTTAGCAAAGTTCAGAAAGATTTTACAAGAGTTTCTCATCCTGTTATTAAAAAAAGTGCAAAAAACTTGCCGAGTTCTGGATATGCTCAAAGGTCGAGAATGAAAAAAGGAGCTGAGGTTAAAGTTGAGGATAAGGAAGAGCTTGTTGAAGAGTATCAGGAAAGTGCACAGGATTTGGAACCTCAACCGAAAATTATCACTATTCAAGCACTTAATAGTTTGAAGTATCATGAAATTGATGAGGATTTTGCTGTTAGGGATTTGATTATGGATGAAAGTGATGAGTTTTTTGATAAACTTTATGGAATTGAACCGAAGTTGATGGGGATTATGAAAATGCATGATGAGAAACTAGCGAAAGGACAAAAAGTTGTGGAGAAGAATAAGTATAGAGGTAATTAGAATATTTGTGATAGTTTTGTGGTTAAGATAATGTTTTGATATGTTTTATGGTATTTGGTTTCTGATTAGATTATTAAGATAATGTTTTTGATTATTTTTTAAATTTATGTTGATATTTGTTTGAATGTTTTGATATATCGAAAATAATATTTATTGAATAAAGGATCAGTTCTTATTAAAAATAGAAATCTCTTATCCTCATGCAACTAAAACTAAAACCTTAAATTATTTAAGAAAAATACTTAAAACTCCTCTCATAAATCAACCCTCTAAAAATTCCCTAAAACTCCAAACAAAACCCTAAATCTAAAAGGTATTTAATTTAGTAGTAATCAAAATCCTCAAAGTCTGATCAAGAGCACAAAACACTCCAAGTCCCATTTTATCAGGATGCCAATCAAAGCTATTAATCGGCTGAGTGCTGAAATCCTTCTGATTAAGTTGAGTAACAGTTCCAGGCACCCCCATAGGTTTTCCATTTTGATCATCAACTTGTCTCTGCCCGGGATAATTATACTTATAAAGATTCACAGATCCATTTCCTCCAAGTGTCATAAAAATATCTCTATTCTGAGGAGTATGCCTGACATTCCAAAGTGTCGCTCCATGAACCTTTTCAGTCATTCCCGAGAAACCCCCAGCAGCAGCATTAAAAGTTCTAAGATCAAATACATAAAACCTTCCTTCTAAAGTAGCAGCAACGAGTTTATTCATCATCGCATCCCTTCGATCGAATTGAAGGCCACAAACGGCATTAGCGACGTTATGATCCCACTGTAAATAATTTGTTCTTAGGTCAAAAATCTTGATATCGCCGTTGTCATATCCTGCTGCCAAAACACGTTCTTGGTCATTGTAACAGTTTCCAAATGTCACTGCCCAACAGTCGGGCTTCACCTCTTCAGCTGCTTCGAGTGAGACTACTGGTGACGACTGCCGCGGGTCCCAGACTCGCACACATCCATCTCGCCCGCCAGTCACCAGCTCGGGGGGGCCGTATCCTGAGCTGCCCGCTCCATCAATTGAGTTGATGATGCCTTCATGGGCTTTCACTGAAAAAGACTCTTTTTGGGTTTCCAGGTCCAGGATTGAAAGATTGCCGGCAAAGTCCCCACAGGCGATTGAACGCGAGGCTAAAGAACTTGCTCCAAACGTTCCGCATTTGTAACCCGGACCTCTTGAAAGATCGAGTACTTGCTTTAACTTTCCCTCTACTTGTTGAGACATTTGGAAGATCTGGAAGACTCCTTTCGCGCTTGGGGATTGACCGAGAAGAATGAAACGGCTGCTTGATGGGATCCAACGGGTCTCGAAGGGAGTGAAGTTTAGACTTTTGTTGGCTAGCTCGATTATTTGAGGAGCGGATGTTGTGTCCATTTAGATTATTTTGGAGTTGGTTATGGAAAGTTTGGATTTTTTAGAGATTGGAGGCGTTCATTGTAGATTTGGATAAATTCTAACAGTCTATGATAAATAATGAAAATTAAATCACTTTCCTTAATCCTTTAATCAATACTAAACTTTTCCAATATTTATCCTAAATCTCTTCATAAAGATGCTGAAAAAGCCAGAAGAAATTCGAAGCTCAACTCAGCTAAAGTCCTCGGCAATCCGAGGCCTTAAATCATCAGTTTCTGAAAAATTCACAGGAATGGACAAAATCGTTCAAGATTTATTCACACCAGACTTTCCTGTGATTGAAAACAAGTTAAAAGCTCCTCACAACGACATTTCTCTCATTTCAGTGAATAACACAATTCTTTTCATTCAGAACTCAGAAGTCACTTTTCCTCATCTAAGAATTTGTCATCAGTTTCCGAATCTTATGAAAAAGATGCAAGTCGACCGAGGCGCAATTAAGTTTGTTTTAGGTGGAGCGAACATCATGTGTCGAGGACTCACGTCGCCTGGAGGTAGGATGGAAGAAGCTGAAGAAGGAGAGTTGGTGAGCATCATAGCCGAAGGTAAAACAACAATCATGGCGATAGGAATAATGCGAAAATCAACATCATCAATAAGATCAGAGAACAACGGTATCGGAATCGAGCTTCTCCACTACCTAGGAGACGGTATCTGGAAGATGAAACTAGGCAACTAATCAAAAATAATCCATCCCAAAATCTCAATTCTATTCCATATCCAATGAAACCAATCGTTTATAAAAAATCAAATGGGTGCAGAATATTCCTGCTTCGGTAACAATACAGCGAATACCACAAAGACAATGGACGAGTACAAAGTAGAAAGTGCAGTTCAACAACACGCAGACCTGGACATCGGCGATGCTCCTAAAGAAGAAGAAATAGTTTTACTAATCGATACCGAAAAAGTGCCATCAGTGCAAGGCGCAGTCAGGGGCTTCTTGACTCGAAAACAACTCGAAAAACCTTTAAACGAGGCCAAAGAAGCCCGCTCCTGGGTCGACGTTGAAAAAAAATACGAGCTGATAGAACAGCCATTGTCCGAACTTCAAAGCAGCCTCATCGGGGCCCTTGAAGGAAAACTTGAAAGACTTGACATAAAGCGCCCTGATGACGGAGTCCCGACAGTCTCGAAGCCAGCGATCAAGTTAGAAGACGGGACCATCTACCAGGGCGAGTGGGACAAGCAGGGCAAGCAACACGGCCTCGGAACTCTCATCAAAGACGACGGGTCAAAAATCACTGGATGCTTCAAGGCTGGCCTTTTAGACGGACTTGGACGAATCATTGAGTCTTCAGGACTCGTCTTTGAAGGACAGTTCAAAGATGGAGAACTCAACGGAAAAGCAAAAATTCAGAATAAAAGTGGAGGAAAATTTGATGGAGAAATGCATCATGGCAAATTGCAGGGAAAGGGAAATGAAGAGTGGCCTGATGGGACTTTTTATCAAGGGGAATATGAAAATGGCTTGAGACATGGACAGGGAGAGTTGAAACTGCCTGATGGAAGTCATTATGTTGGAAACTTCTGTCAAGGTCTTATGCATGGATCTGGGGAACTCAGCTTTAAAAATGGAAACAAGTATGAAGGAATGTTCAAAAATAATAAAATGCATGGAAAGGGAAAATTCATTTGGGCTGATGGAAGGAAATATCAAGGAGGGTTTAAAAATGAAGTCAAACATGGAAATGGAAAAATGACTTGGCCTGATGGAAAGATTTATGATGGTGAATGGGCTGATGGCTTGCAACATGGAATCGCTGATTATACCTTTAAGGGGAAAAAAGGGGAAATTGTCACCAAGAAGTCGAAATGGGAAAGTGGCGCAAGGGTTGAATGGATTGAGTAGTTAGGTAAGGGTTTAATTGTTAGAATTTAGGAATGGAAGGATTGGATTTAAGGGTTAATTTTTTAGAAGAATTTATTAAATTTAATGATTTAATATGTACTATAATGGCCAGTCTCTATGAATTACCGAATCCACTAAATCATCTAAAACAAGACTTCAACCCTGTAAAAGTCCCAGACTTTCCCAACAGACACGAAAAACTTTCGCAATTCGAAAGTTTTAACTTGGTGTACCCAAGATGCGTTGAAAACCTGAAACATATAGAAAACCTTCACAAATCCCAATGTGAAAAACCAAGACTTCGAGCCTATCCTCTTTCCCGAGTAGAAACCCAGAACTTTGCAGAGTCCAGGTCTCCTTCTTTCAAATCGATTCATGAAAATTCTCTTCCAATAACGAAGAAAGTTCCTCTTCTGCCTTTGCTGTCAATTCGGACTAACGCCATTGAAGAGCTTTACAAAGAAATAAAGGATCTAAAGGCCGGAATCAATGATTTAGAAGAAAAAAACAGGATAAACTCACAGTGCATTGAAGTAAATAAGCTAAAAATTGCAAATCTTGAAGAAAATTATCAAAAATTAAAGCAAAAGGCTGGACTTGGATTAAGTTCTGAGGAAAAAAAGGCAGAACTGGTAAATAAACTAAAAAATTATCAGAATGACTGGAAAAAAAACACTGCTGGATTGAATAAAATTGTTCAGGAATTGGAAGTTGAAGTTAGAAGTTGGACGAAAAAAGTAGAAATTGCGAAAGATCTTGTTTGTAGGCAGGGGATTAATAATCGAGTGTTGAAGAGAAGTATTAAGGACTGCTCTAGTTTGGAGAGTAACAGTCAGTCTTGTGAGTCTTTGAATTTTACTGAAAGGACTAGGGTGCTTGTGCATAGTCCTTCGTTGAATATTCCTCGAAATTAAGTGAATGGATTAAGTAGATGATTGGAATTATGAATTGGTTTAGATTTAAGGAAGATGATAGGATTAGAGAGTTCTGCAGGTGTTATTCGTTATGTCTAAGAATCTTATTTATGTAAAATTCAGTAATCTTGCATGCATCTTCCTTTAATTTTATTACTTCTTTTATTTGAATTATTAATATGTCTTAATTTGATGATCTGTTATCATTTAAAGACTGAGAACTTTGAAGTAGTCTTGCAAGACATTAAACTTTCAGACCTGGAAAATCATGAAGTTTTCAATTACTTAACACCTTAAGATTTTATAAAGTTCTTACAATTCGAATAAAAAATTTTTTTATAACATAAGGTCTTCATCTAAAAGACTCAAATTCAGAGTTAATAAAAAAATCCTGCCTCTGCAAGTTGCTTTTTTTAACTCACTAAAAACGTGAGGCCTGTTAAAGTGCTTCGAGTTTTTCAACGAAGAAAAAATTGAGCCTCTTGCATTGACTTTTACAGTTTTCTACGCTGCATTAGGAATGCAAAAGTTCACGATTAATATGCTTCGGCCCATTTTTTCAATTGCGAGACTTGTGAAGACATGCTGCTTGAACGAGCTGTGTTGACATCTGTCCGCTAGACTTAAGTGAAAGTTGAAGACGTTGCTTGAAGTGTTAAGATCATGGCTTGAGTTTCTTGTTTTAAGATGTGAAAGTTTTTTTTTTACTCCTTCTCGAATATATCAGTTTTTTTAGTCAATTGAAAAGATTAGAGGACTTTCTGAATTTTATAATTGAGGAATTAAATTTCTGGACGAAGCTCTTTGAAGTGAATAAAACTCAGTTAAAATGATCATTGTCGAGTTTTTTCTCTCTTTTGGATCAGAGCAAAGACCAGATCGAATATTTGATGTCGAAGATTGAGGTTGGATCTTACTTGAACTATAACTGTCAGATTGAGAATGGCTTCTTTGTTGTTAGATTGAAAAACTCAAGTTTTTCATTAGAGAAAAAATTTAAAAATGATTCTTGGAAATATTTTAGGTTTTTGAATTGTTCAGCTTGAAGTTTCTGGTGAAGTTTGAAAAATGGTGAATTTTTCAGATGTTGTCGGATTCTACTGAGCCTTTTATTGATTCAAGTCATGGTTTGTGGCTTTTTGGAGCTCGGTTCAATTTTAGTGAATAGTATCTATGGTTTTTTATATCTTTCAGTTGTTTATAACTGTAAGAAGATCCTTGTTTCTAAATTGTTTGAATGACTACCTGGCTTGTCAACCTTGTATGAAACTGGTGTGCGAAATAGATAATTGCGAAAAGGATCAGTTTTAATGATCCTTTAAAATATTGTCAGGGCTGCTTATCCACTTGTGAAATGTGCAGGAATAATGAAAATTGAAATCTTTCATCAAAGACTTGTGAATCTTGCCCATCTTCATATTTCCAGATCCATATACCTTTCATGCAATCAGAACATTGAACTAAGCCAAGATCATTTATTTTCCTGTTAAAAGGCTATAACTTCGAAAAAATTTACAAAGAAAAGCTCTTTTATGCGAATCTGACTGTAATTAAAGATCTTGAAGCTTTTCTCTAGTTCGATGCACCTCTGGAGGCTGAATTGAAATCAAATAAAATCACAGATTATCTGAACGACAAAAATTAATTTCAAAGAGAATAAAAGATGAAGAATAAGCAGAACTTAGTGAAAAAGGAGCGACTATAAGATTATGTATCACTCTTTCTTACCATAATCAATTACGATGGATCATCTTTTGTTGAGTTCCTAAAACAGCCTAAGTTTATATTGTTTTTTATTTTCAACGTTTCTTTTCATCCCAACCTGGGGAAATTTTCGTTATAATCAGAAATCAGAAAAAAACTCAGGAATTTTAAGTATTTTTACTTTTCTTACTCGGTAATAGATTTGAATTCGACTTATAAAGAATTGGATCTGAAACCAGCTTATTGTTTTTGAATTTTTGACCTATTTCAACCTCTTGCAACTTTTCTAAGTCTTTTCATTTTTAGAAGTTTTGAGAAAAGTTGAAAAATAAGGATACAAATTTATCCACTTTTCTCATTGTTCAAGTTTACAGTGTTTTAAGGTTCTGGATGCAGTCATTTTAATTGTTGACTTGTGTGAGAGTTGGATTGGTTTTCAATAAATTGGAAAATTAAGATACTTTATATGACTATCTGCGTTTTAATTATTTAACCTGGTATTTAGGCTCTTTAAGTTAGTTTTTATTTCATTTTCTTTAATTAAATCAGAAGAGGGCCAGGATAGGAGCTCAAGAAGAGAAACATAATTTTGATAAGGTGTTTGAAGTCTTTTCTTTGGTTTAAATAAGATTATTTTTATTTGGCTATTTTACTTCATTTAATTTTTTAAGAAAATTGCTAATCGTTACTATTTGTGCTGATTTCAACAATCAATTTTTTTTTCAAACTGCGACCTTAGCTGTTTTTCTACTTATTATTTGATATTCAGGTTATTTCATATCTTTCGATAATTAAGTGCTTCCAAAGAGAATTTTTTTAATATGTATAATTGAATCAAAGAATAAACTTATTTCTTTATTATGATTTTATTTGTTATTGTTACATTAAAGATCATGGCATGACAGAGAACAGGCCCTTGTTTGCATTTATTTAATCGTTGTTACTTCGGTCTTGAATATTTTCTTCATTTTCAGGAATATGGTGAAAAAAATTTCTGATTAAGTAAAAGCTAAATTCTGGAAGATGGGGGTAAAGCTAGTGCTGGATTTGTATATCAAGGATACCATTTTTACTAATGAACATGAACAGAGAAAAAGAATTGTAAAGGTAAGAGAGATAATTATTTTGAGTTCTTTCAGCCTAGATTATAAAATTAATTGATCTTTAATGATAGTTTTACATATTTATCCTCATCATCAGGAAAAATGTGAACATTAGAATTACTTAAAGATTCTAATATTTAATCTTGTTTCTTTCTAATTATTACTTCAAATATATCTTCAATCTGAGTAACCAAATCCAAAATCTTGATAAAAAAATCTAACACCTTGACCAAGAATAATTCATCATGATACACAAACATCTAAATCTAACCTATCCTGTAAACAATAAATCATTCCCATATAAATCCACCTAATCTTCGCAAAATCTAAATAAATTAAACCCTAATCAACTATTTAATAAATGCAAGACTTTCGACTTGATCCGGAATGTGTACCAAGCCACTACGACATAGATCTCGACTTGTAACCGAAATTCAGCAATATGCAAACCTTTCACTATACAGGAAAGATGAAAATCTTTCTTCATTTCTTATCACCCAAGTCATCATTTAAGATTCATTCAAAAAGTCCAGTTCAGATCCTCTCAATAAAAGACCATCAAGGTTTAGTCTTGAATTTTGAATCTCGACCTTTTGAGATGATTCAGATCTTTTTACACGAGTTGACTTCTGGCGAGTCTTGCTTTGAAATTGAATTCGAAGCTGACGTTGGAAGAGATTGCAAGGGATGCTTTGTTACTAGGTCTGAAAATAAAAGATTGATTTCAGAAGGACGAGTCATGGTCACTACTGACTTTGAACCGACACTTGCAAGGCAGGCACTGCCTTGCTTTGATGAACCCATGTTTAAGGCTACTTTTGATCTTATCATCAAAGCGGGGGACTGGACTGTGATTTCGAATATGCCAGGAGAACTTGATGAAAATTCAGGAAAATGGAAATTTGATCGGTCGCCTCTAATGTCTGTTTACCTTTTGCATTGGACTATCTGCAGACATCAAAAGCTTTCAGTTTATTCAGGAGAAACTGAAATTTCAGTCTATTCCGACCACCCAGAACATACCAAAAAAAGTCTCGAAATAGCAAAAGATAGTCTAGCATACTTTACCTCAGAATTCCAGGAAGCTTACCCATTACCAAAGCTGGACCTAATCGCAGTTTACAGTAATTTTTATTCAGATATGAGTTCTGGAGCGATGGAAAACTGGGGAAGCATAACTTTCTTAGAAGACATTTTATACAAGTTACCAGAAGACGCTTTAAACAAGGTAATAAGACACTTCAGGACAATAGCTCATGAAATTTCTCACATGTGGTTCGGAAACCTCGTAACTTTGAAGTGGTGGAACGACCTGTGGCTCAATGAAGGTTTTGCAAGGTTCATGGAGTTCAGGTGTCTTCAGAGCATTCGACCAGAATTAAATCCTTGGGAACAGTTCGCGAGTGAAGTTTTGTATCAAGGACTGTTGTATGACCACCCAGTGAACAGATCACATCCAGTAGAAATTGAAAACATCGGACCTGAAAACATCTCCACTTTCTTCGACAGCATAAGTTACCTAAAAGGCGCCTCACTTCTCAGAATGCTTGAAGACGTGATGGGTGTAAATTTTTCTAGAGCAGTCTCTCACTACATATCCCTCTACAAATGGAAAAACGTAGAAAGCGAGGAATTTTTAGACTGCATGCAGAACTTCACAGAATACAACATCAAAGACATGATGAAGACCTGGACTAAGCAATCAGGATTTCCTCTAATTTTCTGTGAAAAGCAAGAAAATAACACCTTCCTGATAAGTCAGCGTCCATTCGATAAAAGACATTCAGCCTCCTGGGTGATTCCAGTCCGTTTTCAGACAAGTACAGGAGAATCAGGACTTTTTACCCTTGACCAAAAAGAAATTCTTCTTCCTTTCACTGCGAATTGGGTGCATCTCAACTCAGGAGTCACAGGTTTTTACAGAGTCTTTTATAAAAACTGCTCAGATCTCTTCATCTCTGCGAAATCTTTAACAGCTCTTGATAGATTCGGCCTTCTTCATGATTCTTGCGCATTTTTTCAAGAAAAAATGATAGATATTCAAAATTTTCTTTTCATTATTGAGTCTTTAATACCTGAAAATAAGTTTTTTATCTGTGAACTGATGTATTCTCTGTCTTTTCCATCGGAAGACTTAGAAATTCAAGAAAGATTTGAAAAGATGATGTTTAAAAATAGCATCGCTTTGATGGACACCTTTAGAATCGCTTCTTCTTCTCAAGGCTCTGAAGCGGCTCAGTTGCAAGACTTTTATATTCCAAGTATTTTGAAGTATTGGAGAAAAATTCATGAAAAGATCAAAGCGAATGACTCTGAAGAGTTTGAGGAAAGTGAAGAGAAAATTGATGATGAAGACTTGAATTTTTTTAGAAAATTTGCAAAGATTGCTTTTGAGGAATCGAATGATAAGAAACTTTTAACTGATGTTTTAAGTTTAAGTTATTTTGGAGAGGATCAGTGGAGTGAACAGGTTTTTGAGGATTTGAAAAGTGGATTTGAGATTAGGGCTAATGTTTTTTGGGGAATTGACCAGTTGGTTATTTTGGTTGTCGCGGAGGCTGGGAATGAAGAAGATTTTTTTTATGTTCAGAAGTTGGTTGGCCTGGTTAAGTATTACTTTCAGTTGAAGAATGGAAATGATGTTGAGTACTTGAAAAAAGAATTGACTGGTGTTTTGAATCGAGTTGAGGATCAAGAGATTTCTGAGATGATCGAACAATTATTACTTGATAATTAATCTTGTTGAGTTAAGTGTATTGATATAGGAATTTTAGTTAGTTGGTGTGATTTAGGATAACAATTGTAAAATCAAGTCACTACTAAATTTTTTCAATAATGTAAGACTTGTTTAAACTTAATATAACAAAACTCTTAGGTTTTAGATTAACTTTATAGTAATTTATATGAAGATTCATCTAATAGGTTCTAAATAAATTTTAGGATTTAGCTTATAACTGAAATCATCACATTTAAACACTTTAAGATATTCATTTCTTGATGCTAATGCTATGATAGAATTTATATTTTTATATGAAGTGATAGTGAATTTTATATAAATTTACAGTATCTAGATGCTTAGAATCGATAAATAACTGTATCCTTGAAATGATTTTCCATAAATAGACTATTTGATCAAAACCATAAACAGATAATATCAGATCCTAATATGGTGATAATCATTCTATTATCTCCTATTTGGATTAATGCTTTATACTTAATCTTTAAAGAATTAAAAAAACAAATACGCATAATTTTGATGAAGTCGCATCTTATTAATTTTCCCAAAAACCCAAATACTCAAAGATTTCTAAATCTTTGCGGTCTTAAACTATGAGAATTAACTACTCCTTTCAACAGAGACATACAATTGAATCAAGTTTATTTAAAATGGCTTCATGATGCTAACCAGAAATTCGTACGACCAAAGAGACTAGACAATCAAAATCTGTTAAAGGACTTTTAACCTAATTAAGTAATTAGAGCACCTCTCTTCTATAAAATTAATAAATATAAGAAATTTCTAAGCATATCTCGAATCATCTTTATAAAATGAAATTAATTGAATTGCGAAGAGACTGTCTTCTCGAAATAATTGAATTTCTGACCTTTCCTGAAATCGTCTGTCTTCTAAAAATCTGCCGATTCTTTCAAAAATTTGTATCAAGCAACCATCAATTCTTTCAAAATCTTTTTGTAAGAAGATATTTCCTTGAAGATTCAGAAGGTCTCAACAGTTGGAACCAAATATGCATGAAGATTAAAACAGAGAAAAACTCAACAACATCTAAAAAATTTTATCCATTTTACACCGACGGAGGGACTTACAATGATATAAATAGATATTCCATTCAGAATCTTGTAGGAAATCACGTTTATTGCACAAATTTAAGTGTAGAGAATAATATTCTTGTCAAGTACTGTGTTAATGACTTCTATCCTGAATGTTACAATAATATCTGTGACCATAAAATATCAGGCACTGTTTTTTATATCAAAAGCATTGAAGAGTCGATAGATACTCACAGAAAAGAACTTTTGTTAATCAATTCTGTGGAAATCGCCAGTCCTGCATCTGGATACACTTGTCCTGTTTCTACATTGATGGTTTTTTGCAGTCTTGAAAAAGAGGAAGATTTGGGAATTATTAACTTGTTTCATAATACGTTTGATGTAAATCAAGTTGTTCAAATAGCAAATAGAATGAAATTCAACCCGATTGTGAAAAAATTGAAAAATTTTACTAAAGTCACTTTTGATAGGAAAGAAAATGGATTAGCTCCATTGTTGTGGGTCAAGTTGAAAAGTGTTTATCAGAGATCAAAACATAAGTTTTTGTTTAAGGTTCAGAGAGAAAGGTTTGCAAGATATTTCTATTTACTTTTAATTGAGTCTGAACATCTAAGAAGAGATACTAGTATTGACTGTGGAAAAGTTTGTCCTGTTTTTAAATTGATTCGAATGAAAGATTAAGTTTCTTTAATATAGATAGAGTTTAGAATTCAAGTCATTAAAACCCAAGAAAAAAACCTGATGCTTTCCGAGGCAGGATTTGAGTTATAATATAGAAATGGGCAAATATCTAAGCTCAAACTTAGTTCTCCTCAACATTATAACTAAATCCTAGGATTCAATAATATATCTTGGGCCCTCTTGAAGGTTTGCTTATATCAGGCTGATTTCCGAATTTTCTTCAGTATAATCAGAGATTTTATCCTAGATGGTTTCGGCTGAATATGCTACAACTTTTAATAGTAGTTACAGAGGGATTATCCTCTAGTTATAGAATAAGTACAGAAAAGTAATCTATTCCATAAGATTTTAAAATCAATCATTTTTTAATTTTGTTTTCAAGACCAGAGTCTAAACATTTTCTCAAGTTTATTCCAAGAAAAATGAAATTTTAATAAGTTTTTATTAGTTATCATGATGAAGTTGTATATTGATAATAATAAGACACTGAGATTTTCAAAATTAGAGCTTTAACTTATAAATCAATGATGTATTAAGTTAAGATTTTTATAAAATAATTATAAATATCTTTACAGTTTCAATTTTTTCCTACTCTTATCTAAAATTCATTCTAATCATAATTAAATATTCATAGAAACAATAAACCTCTATTCTCTTTCATCATATTTCAACTTTCCACTATATTCATTCAATCCTAAAATCATATCATTAAATTTTATTCATTACTTTCTTCAAAAGTTCCTAAGCTCTAACACAAAGTTCCTAATTAAGTATTTATTAAAGATAAAAAAATTACTTCAAATATTCAAATATAAAAAAAACACTTTTAAGAATTTTTTACTTAACTAAAGAACGAAGTAAGCGCAAATAGCTGCAAGTATCACTCCAGATGAACTACTGCCTCCATCTTCCGAATAAGTGAAGTTTGTGCGAATCGGTTCATCTCCACATTCAACATATCCTGGGAAATTGTTGCAAAGCACACAGCTGACTGAATAAACCGAGTAATCCAGGTCAGCTTCAGTACTGTTGAAGTCATATACCCAAGCATCAAGAGTATCTGCGGTCACATCTTGTTCAGAAGATCTTGATTCTCTATCTTCGCTATCAATTCCATAATAAACTTCTTCAGTTGTGCTTTCAATTCCACTTCCATTTACAATAAGGCAGTAAAGAGTTCCGTCTTCAGTTGCAGTGAAGTTGAGGACAAGCTTGTAATCTGATTCTTCTGATTCAGAAAATTCTGAATTTTCATCAAATTCAGGGACCGGGTATTCATCAGCATTTATTTCTGTGATCTCAACAGTTCCTCCGACAGCTGCTCCAAGTGCGGCTTTATCAGCACTAGCAGGTGAGACACTGTTAGTAGGGTCAGCATAAACAGTGTAAACCTGATCAGCAAGCATTCTTCTGTCACTATCGCTCTGGACCATCTTTTCTTTAGTCTTGAAAAACTTGATGAGTTCACTGATGACTGTCGAGGATTCTGGATCATCATCGAACGAAATGGTTAGAAGAGCGTGACTTGGGAAAGCTGCAGTTTCTATTTCGATTGAATCTTTTCCGATATTCCCAGTCAAGTTATCGATGTAGGCATAGACAGTGTATTTACTCGCTGGTGAAAGCTTATCGAAGGTGTATAGATCGTTGTCTCCTTCTTCAATGATTGTTTGTCCATATACGAAGAAATCAGCTCCTGCTTGTAGTAAACTCTTAACTGTTGATTGATAGTCTGCTTCTTCATCGTCAAGTAAGGCTTCAACTTCTGAGTAGTAATCTTCAACTAGGCTTTCGAAAGTTGGTAATGAGTCATCTCCTGATCCAAGAATATAAGCAATTTCTAAGAGACTCTCATATTCCGTCAAATTATTATCATTTTTATTTTCTCCAACAATGCACCAAGTTAAGATGCCCTTATAATCCGAGTTGATAGACACAGTGAATCCACTTGACTCAGGCTCTGAATTGCTCAGTTCAATAACAGCTGCATCTCCTTCAATTAACTTATAAGTGAAAGAATAACTATCTTCAACTTGGAAGGCGTCAGCCGCATCACCACTCAATTCAATGATGAATTCATAAGTAGTATCTTCAGTGCATCCTGAACAAGAAATAGTGAAATAATCAATAGTCCATTCTCCGTTCAAGTCAATTGATTCAGGACTGAAAGAAATACCTAATTCTTCATCTACTGCTGAGAAAGTCAATGTAAGGTCACTGTAAGGCCAGACCTCCAAGTCTTCTTCTCCACTCAAGAAACCTGCACCGATTGGGAAACTTCCGAAGTTAGGAACTACAATGATTTCTGATTCACTTAGATAAATGTCGTATGGGTTGTCAAGGCTTACGTAAACTTTGGTCTTTACTGGAGCGACATATTGATTATCACTTCCACTGAAAGGAGTTTCATCGATTGTCCATTCAATATAATAAATCCCAAGTGGAGTTTCTCCAGAGGTTCCAACATAAAACACATAATCATCTTCATAAGTCGCATATTCACTCTCAGCCTCAATTTCAATTGACTCAGTGCTTTCACTCCATGTGATCTTAATAGACTCCGCATCGATTTCTCCATCATCAGAGGTAATAACAAAAGGTCCAGTATAAGTTCCAGCAAGTACAGCAATATCATCCCCATCATTAACAACAAGACTAGACCAAGCATCAAAATCAACAGTGAAGGCAGTAAAAGCAGCATTTAAGTTATCATAAGAGAAAGCACTAATAGTCTCACTATTCTTTCCATAACTAACACAGAACTTTCCAGAGTAATAGTCGCCCTGCCACGCTGAAGGTTCATAAATCCATTCACTTCTCGAGGAAGATTCACTAGCCTCAGGTGTTCTCAATCCTTTAACAGTAAAAGTAGTCCAATTACTACTTGCAAAGCTTTGAGCCCCTGTCAAAGTGAAATAAACTTCATTATCCTCAACAGAACAAGAAGCATCAGCCAAGACTTTAACAGTACTTCCCTGATCATTAATATAATCAATAGAACAAATCAATTCCTCTGAATTTTCCATTTCAACCATATAAGGCATTGGGAACATGACAGTGAAAATTCCGCCTTCCACAGCATCAGCCTTCACAAAAGCTGAAAGAGTCAAATCATGGTAAAAGTGACTGTCGTCGGTATAAGACACGTCCGCGTAGTACAAGTCAATTGAATCTGAAAAGCTTGAAGAGAAGGTCAAGCTCTGCGAGTCAGTCGCGTAGACCGGCGCTGCCAGAAGATCCCACTCGCTGTCTGTCAAAAAGTAGTCGAAACTTCCCTCGGCTTGAGGGTTGTCCAGGTAAAGAAGGACTGAAAGTTTTTGATCTGAAGTGTATTGGGTGTTAATTTCACAGGATATCAACCAGTGATTCGCCAGACAACGCAGAATTTCATTGTTTTCGTTTAATGCGTATAACCAGTCCTCGTCGTAAGCAGGGTTGTTAAAGGTCTCACCTGGAATCGCGTTGTAGTCTTCACTTGCGTCGAAGTGGACCCAGAAGGACTCGGCTGTTGTGTCGTTGAAGGATATGGTGAAGTTGTAAACTGATGGGAAACCTGCGTAGAGAAGGTTTGAAGTAAATGTGAAACTTGTGGTGAAATTTGTAGGAGCTGTTGAAACTGAGTATTTTTGGTTTAAACTTGTTATTGATGAGTCATCTATTAGTGTTGTTGTTGATGAATCTGGACCTTTTACTGTCACTTTTACGTTTTCAGGAGTTGTGGTTGTTAGGTCTACTGCGTCGTCGACTACTAGTTTGAAGGTTTCTTTTGGAATACTTTGGGAAAGAGTTATGGTAATTGTGTCTGAGGATTGAGAGACTGATGAATAGGAGTGAGATGTCCAGACACTGTCTTTCAAGTTGGTAATTGAATTGAAACCGGTTATGGCGATTGTTGAACCTGACGGGATTGTCAGTCCAGGTGTGAATTGAAGACCTAGGTATACATTTTTAGCACCTGAAACATCTGGGAAGACCCAGAGGCTAGATTTACTAGCTTGAGAAGTAACGGTGGTGGCTGCTGTAACAGTAGTTTGAGCATCAGTGCCTGATCTTGTCCAAGAAAGATAAGTTAAGCCATTCAATGTTATCGATGCTGAAGTAAACCCTTCTATAGTTGCTACAGTTGTCTGTGCAGAACAGCCAGACACTGTAACTTCAATACTCTTAGAAGAAGCTATTTCACTTAGTATCTGGCCGGTCCATGTCTTTGAGTCAAGATCCCCTTCAACAACTGTTCCATCAACTTTAACTACCCAGTTATCTACTCCTCCGTTAGGTGTCCAATCTTCAAGAATGATCGTGAGAGTTGAATATTTGTATATAACACCAGTATTTGTTAATTTCAGAGTTACGGTTTGAGTTAAATAATCATATGATTGAGTTTTTGCTGAAGTAGGAGTATATGCTGAATATGTAAGTGAAGGTCCGCCAGATACTATTTGAGTAATTTTAAACTTTTTGCAAGTTGCCTTTGAAAAAGTTGATGTTAAATCAGCATCAGCACTTTGTGAATATGCATATGTTAAAATTGATCCTGAACTAGTATACCATCCGGTCTTAACAGTCAAAGTTATAGCTGCACCACTACTTTCAGTAAGGGTAGTTGATTTATAGTAAGCCCGATATGGGAAAGTATCATTTGTACTAACTATACCTTCTGCTGTAGAAGCTGTATAAATATCAGTATCAGCTGTTGAAAATCCTTGTGGCACAATAAGTAAATGGTCAAAAGTCAAAGCTTGTCCTGTAGTAGTAGTTCCTGAATTTATATTTTCTCCCAAGGTAATAGTTATGTCTTTGTTTGTTTTAATAACCTCAGAAGCTGAACTAATATCACTTCCTGCAACAACTCCATCGGCTACAGTTGTGGTAGATCCGGTTGAGTCCAAAGCACTTGATAAAAGGTATTTAGTTGAAGTATTATTGACATAAATTTCCACCCCTACTTTATATGTTGAACTAGCTTCAACGGCAGGTAGAATGGTTTTAAAGGTTTTCGCTCCAGCAGTCAAGCTTGTTGCAGTAACTCCTAATACAGTTCCAGATGATGATAAGTAATACTTAGATGTTTCTGAAGTTGGATACTGACTTCCGTCAACTGATTTTGATAATGTGCGAAGGTCTATCGCAGTTGAACTCTTGTAAAATGTGAAATAAATTGTTAGGCCGTATCCGTTTGGAGGAGAGTAAGCAACTGGAGTGTAAGAAACTGTTGCTGGATTAGCATCAACCATTAAATTGAGACAGAATAAACTCAGAGAAGTTGATGAAGAAAATCCATCGATGCTAAATGTGTTCACTAGATAGTACACGATGTCACCTTTTTTGAATTTTATGATTAATTCTGATAATTCAGATTGTTGAGTAGGGAAATAGGGAGTGTACACCTTGTAATCCGAAGTTCCTACAAATAAATGATAATAATTAGTTGTAGCCATATCTCCACCAGGAGTTACTGTGATTTTGGTTGAATCAATTGACGCAGTCGGTAAAGGTGTTACATTGGTAGCTGAAGAATATGTTGATGATGTATGCGCCTTGAGAGCTGTGATAAGTGTGGTCGGAAATTGAACTTTATTATTTTGATAAGTTGGTGAAGACGCTGATGAGAAAGGAGCGTGAATATAAATTTTGTCAGATGTTGTAAGTGCAACTGGAGGTTTGAATAATACATATAATCCTTTTGCAGTATCCAAGTACACATTTTTTATTTCAGTTCCTCCAATAGCATCAGTTAAATATGCAAGATTGGTATTAGCTAGCATTACTGCTTTGTCAGAAGTAGCAATCGTAATAGCTGTGAAGCCAGTACTATATTTATCAACTTCGACACTACCAGCTGATGTAGTATATGATACAATGCTAGATATTGTTATAGTTCCTCCACTTGAAGCTGTTACTTCAGCAATGTTATACAATGTAACTGATGTTGAAGCAGCCAAATCTGCTTCAGTCACACTAATATCAATTTTATTTGTATCCTTGACAGTTGCTGTAACTTTAGCACTTCCAGATGAAATTGTCGCATACGCAGCAGCGTCTGCATCTGCGCTGGCTGTAGTAAAAACTTGAGTAGCTGAAGATGTATACTTGTAATCATCAACTGTTACCCCAGAAAAAGTAACTGTAATTTTCCCATTTTTAGGCACAGCATGAGAGATGGTAAACTTTAATCTAAAGTATGCTGCTAGTCCTGTAGGAATAAGAGTGGAGCTGATTTCTGAATTGTTTGGTACCCATTCATTAATTGTTATAGTTCCAGCAACGACAGCTGTTGCAGGGCCAGTTCCAGTGTAACCCTTGATAAGAGTTTTTGTTCCAAATCTGTAAACTTTAAGATTCCACGAATAGGCACTAGCCGATGTTGCTGATGAAGCAGTGGTGAATCCAGAAAGTCTAAATATAACAGTTGTACCACTAGGAACCTCAGTATCAAGGCCAATAAGATAAGCATAATATTCATAAGAAGGACTTAAGGTTGTTCCAGTATTAACAGTTTCTTGAACTAATTTGACAGTCTTATTGAAATAAATGTCACTATCTACGCCAGTCCAAGAAAGGGTTAAAGTTGTATATTTCAATACTGTGTCAAGTTTAAGCTTGACGTAATCTCCAGGGTACAAACGAGCTGATGTTTGAAAGCTAAAATCAAGAGTAACTGCTTGTTCCACACTATATGTTGCATCTGTAGTTGTAGAATAGAAAGAAACAGTTAATTCACCATCAATAACGTTGGCTCCAGAGCGAGCTCCTAAGAATCCTAAGGCCATATTTTCTGCATAGACTTCACCATTAACTGAATCTCTTATGACAAAGTGAATAGGTCCATAAGCGACATCAGTTCCGAAATCGTTAGTGCAAGTTGCAGTATAGTCTTTTTCTGAGGCACTAAGGCTAGTTAACGAGCAAGTAATAGCATCACCAGAACTTGAGAGATAAGCGGCTGCATATTTGCCAGTAAGATCTTGATCATCAACATTGAAATTGATATAGAACTTGGCTGCTGATTCAATGTTATTCTCATCAAGTTCGATTAGATTGTTTACCCAAGTATTGGGCCATGAAATTTCTCTAGGTCCAAGACCATCACCGTAGCTCAGGTCATTGAAAGCGGCGAAGACACCTACAAGAATAAGTGCTAAAAACATTGGTATATTTTCCATATTTTTGCGGTATTTATACGAGTGGGGGTCGGAAAATCTACACCTTGATTTATAAAAGTTACAATCACTAAATAAACTATCGAGAAAAATGGTTAATTCAGGGGCAGTAAATTTCATAATATATATTTGCAAAATGATCAAATTTCAGCAGATTTCTTTACCAAATAAAAACCCATCAGATCTTTTCCAATTTCTAAATCATCTAAGTATCTCGATCTCGATAACCCAATCTTTGTTTCCTACAAAATTTTCCCGATTTCAAGCTTTACCTACGAACCATGTAAAACGCTTCAATGAGTTTTTGAATCAAATTAAGTATTTAATAAAAGCTTTTAAGAATTAAACAATCCTTAAATCCTCTCTGAAAGTTCTTCAGTCTCTTGAAATTTTTAAAAATTTTCAGAAAAAATAATTTTTTTCTCATCAGAAACAATCTAAGAGCCTGAAGTTCAAACATTAAGTTCAAAGTACCAAGGCTTATATTTGGCTAAGTTTTGGTAGGCTGGCTGTTGCTAGTCTTCAAGTTTGAATACTGACCGCAAGTCTTAAATTTAAAATTCC
>RSEH01000248.1:0-58990 GCA_006503475.1 Stentor roeselii
GGTTTTTCAAGTTCTGCGTTGTGCTCTGCGATCAGGGTCTCTATATCAGGACGTTCAATGGCCATTATTATAAGATGTTTAATAGGTTCTAGAATGCCAATTAAATGGCTGACTAACTTTTAGTTATACTTTGATTATTTTTGATAGTTTAGATGATGAATAACTGTGGATTGAGGATAGGTAAAAGTAAGAAGTACTTCATGAGTCTGATGAAATTTGTGGACTTTACGGAAAGCAGATATTAAACGCTCTAGAAGGGTTATTTGTAGGGTTTCGATTGTCTCTTCGAGTTATTTGGAGAGCTCTGTGATCAGGGTCTCTATATCAGGAAGTTCATTGGCCATAATTATGCGATGCTAAGAAGGTTCTAGAATGCTAATTAAATGGCTGACTTACTTTTAGTTATGTTTTGGTTATTTTGGGTAGTTTATGCAGTCGACTGGTTATTAGTTCTTATATTTTTCGATATTCATCTAATAGTCAACACTTTCATTAGAATTTTATAAAATCAAAGCTTATGTAATTAGTTTTTATACAAGAAATTTAAATGGCAATATGGAAGACTTGTGTCTTATTCTTCAATATTAAGGTCAATAAATTTCGTTTTTCATGGATTGAATCAGTTTGGCTCTTAAGACTTGCTGCTTCTTTAATATCCTGTGCCTTTAATAAAGAAAATTGGATGAGAAAAGAAATCCATCGCAACCTAATGTTCAACTCCAAGCCTTTAAATGAACTGAAATTTGTTTCTGAAGTTTAGTTTGCGAATTTGATATCCTTCTATGAATGATTAGAGTTCTTTTATAAATATCAAGATGATTTATGAATTTTTAAGTGTTTAAAGTATCCATATCTTCGATAATTTATTAAATATATAATAACCCAAAATTCAATTACTTTTCACTTAAACTAT
The DNA here is from genome assembly GCA_006503475.1 of Stentor roeselii. Lineage (NCBI taxonomy): Eukaryota > Ciliophora > Heterotrichea > Heterotrichida > Stentoridae > Stentor > Stentor roeselii. The sequence goes on from RSEH01000248.1 coordinate 914, forward strand.
ATCCTTTTAATAAACCAACTGCAGAGCAGAACCCATGATTCGATGAATCACTCTTGATCCAGGTTCCATATCTTCAGTAAACACTACCCTACTTCCACTACTCACCACAAAAGTAACCTTAAACCTAATCCTTGACTCTTCACTCTGAGGAACATCCTTAAGCCTAAACGAAACATGAGTTGAAGGGCTAACATCACAATTCACACATTCTTTGCTAAACCTAAAGACAGTCTGAGTCCCAACAGGAATATTTCCAGAGGCAACTCCCGCATTGACTTCCACTCGAAAAGACCCTCCAAAGTCAGCGAACCTGATGCCACTGATGACAAGAATTTTTTTAGACCCTTCAGTTTTTTCCACTTTCGGCCTTCCCAAATTATTGAAAAAATTAAATCGACTATTTCTTGAGTCTTGTCCTAAAGCTTGTAAATCGATTTGCCCATAAGTGTATCCGAATTGATCTAGTCCTGCGATGTCTTCAATCGTGTAGTATGAGGTTGATGATGGCTTTCGGAAGGGAACTAGCTGAAGATGGATTCTTGAGTATTTTATGGAAGATGTTTGGTTGTTTAACTTTTGCCACTGCCAAAAGAGGTTGTCGATAAAACAGTGATGGAACCAGAATATTGGGTCGAAGGCTGAAAGCTCCACTGATCCCATCCAACCTCCGATGTATCCGTGGATATTGTTGTGGGGGTTTTCAACTGAGAGGGGACTTGTATTGCTGTTATATGAGAAGAGCTCATAGGTTGTTTGTTTAAAAGCACTTTTTACGTCACTCAGCAGTTGCCGTGATGTATAGCTCACCAAACTTCCCGAATCTCTATTAGTCTTTTGAGGGTCCTCCACATCAACACCTCTAAAATCAATATTTTCAGTAGTTCTAAATGACTCTAAAGGATTCCGTATCGAAGTGCCATCAGTCTTCATAAAACTAGTTTCTGAAAACAATGAAGGGTATCCCGTAGCTTGGCTCTGAGGACTGATCTCATTCCAAAAAGGCAGCATGACTGAAGGGTCTTGGGCTTGAAGTGCTTTCTCGAATTTAGAAAGGTAAACTCGGTGCCAAGCTGGAAACTCTGGAAGGCCATGAGGACAAAAACGACTTGTTTTAAATTGTCTTGGAACGTCTTTTCGCTGAGTTTCGAACACTGATACTGAGGAGAGGCCGTGGTATGATGATAGGTAGAAGTAAGAAAGGTCACCTTTGGACGGAGGGGTATCCTGGACTTTTTGAAAAGCGATGATTAACTTCTCGAGACGAGTCACTTGACGAGAATTTTGAGGCTTTTGTAACTCTTGAGTGTGCTCAGAGATCAAGGTCTCGATATCTGGACGTTCTTTAGCCATTGTTTATTTGATACTTGATAATAATTTCGATTTTCTATTTGATCTAAAATCCACAATGAAAACGCTAAAACCCTTAAAAAGTCCTAAAAAATTATTAAGAAAATTCCACCCTTTTGGCTTTTAAAATTTCAATCTCCAGTTCTCTAGCCTTCCTTCTTTCCTCCTCTTCAATAAGCTGCCGAGCGGACTTAGGATTGATTTCCAGGACATACAAATGACTACTGCAATAAGCAGCATTAGTGATTCCTCCAAACATAAAGACCTTACTTCCATAAGAAGCAGTTGAATGTCCAGACCTGGGAGGAGGTACATTTCCGAGAACCTTAACAGTGACCCAAGTGAGATCTTTAACCCTTAACAAGAAAACATCATTGAAGCAAGTATAATGATTGGTATTAACAGTATCCACCCTTCCTCCAAAAATAACAACAACATCAAGTTTTTCATTAAAATTCATAGAATGAGAAAATCTTGGACTGGGAGGCTGTCCAACAGTCTCCGGAGTAGTCCACATTAAATGTTTCATTCCGATTTTCAACAAAAACAAAGAATTCGTCGCGATTTTCCCTTCATTCAGTCCTCCAAATACATAAATCCCTGAATTCAGGTACTTTTTCTTAGTCACAGGTATTTTAAAGATATTTTTCACTCCTTTCTGTTCATTTCCAAGAACAAGTGCAGCTGAATGAAGTGCACAAAATCCAGGACCACTGCCTTTAACATTGAGTACCTGCCAATAATTCTTCTTTAAATTAAGCAAAGCTGCATCATCAAGTAAGTTATTCTTCTGGTTCATGCCTCCTTGAATAAACATATGTTTTCCGACTAAAGCGTAACAATGTTGCTTTCTAGTGTTGATGTAACTTCCTCCACATTTCAAGTTGGCGATTTCTTTTGTTTCTGTGTTTAACGTTTTCACGCCGTTTAGACATTCGCGCAACTTGTGAACGTTGTTGAAGTCTGTCCCTCCTCCGAAAATCACGATTTTTCCTTTGAAGTCGACTGCTGAATGACCGAATCTTGGCTCGCTTTCGGCTCCTGTCGAGTCTAAACGTTCCCATCGTTTGTAAGCCGGAAGATATAGGTTTATCTCGGAGTTTATTCTTTTACTTACACCACCGATTAGGTATAACTTGTTGTTCACTGCTGTTAAGGTCGCTTGTTGACGTGTTTCTGGCTTCCAACCGTTATTTTCTTGTTTTGACCAGAATACCTCGCAGATGTCTGGGAAGGTAAAGTCGATCAACTCTGGAGAATTGCCAGGGTCTGAATGGTTTGAGTCTTCTGGTTTCTTTTTGGATTTACTGTTGAAGATACGGACTAGTGGCATTCTTACAGTTCTTGAAGGATGACTTTCAATTTCATGATTATAAGTTTTGTTTACAGCGTCTTTCAAGCGAGCCTTTTCTTTAGTAATTCTATAAGCTTGCGACTTTTTACGTAGTAATATTTCCCGAGTAGTAAGTGGGTCTTGAATCTCTTCAGAAATTCTAGTCCCAAGAGGTGATTGACGGAAAAGTTTAAGTTCAAGTTTTTCTCTGGGCATCTCTTCAGCAGGAGAGTCTCTTTCCAACATTTGATTATAGCTACCTTATGAAAACATGTCTAATGAATAAACATGGACGATTTTTTCTACCCTCCAGTCATTTTGATACTTTTTCTTTGTTTTTCATCTCTATCCAAGAAAAAACAACTTTTTCAAGAATTCTCTTCATTTTGCTACATTTCAGTTTCTTTTGTCTTGAGCTGGAAAAGTGGTTTCTCAATACTTGATGTAATGGGTTTAAGACCTACGACTTCTCAGTACTTGGCAATGGTGGCTTCAGTGATTTTAATGTCGCTTCTTTACCTGGGCAATATTATTACTTTAGCTAGTTCAGAAATCAAGTCTCGGCCAAAACCTTCTTGGATAAAAGAATCGATTTGCAAAACATTGATTTTTAGTAACTCGGCTCCGTTGATTCTGGTTTTTAATGGATGGACTCTGCACTTGTCGATTGTTTTTTCGGCTTTTTTTTCAGGGATGTTGATGAAGTGGGATTATGATCGGGTAGATCGTGTTTTAGAGAAGTTTTTTTCGGGTTTTATTGTCAGTTGTCTTGAGTCTTATGTGTTTTTGATGACTGGATCGACTTTGGCTCTTTGGTTTGTTTCTGTTACTAATTGTTTACTTGCTTATCCTCACTATTTGGAAGGAGTTAAACGGAATTATTTGGTTGAGATGGTGCATTTGGTGTCGGTTCTTGTGTTTAGTGCTATTTTTCCAATCGTTTTAAATCCTTATCACTATTCAGGGGTTTTCTACAAAATCCACACAGATTTTAACTTTATATAATTATTAATTAGACCTTTTCATCAATAGTGTCCTCCACTTCTCTCAAAGGTGCTGAAGGTTTCAAACACAACATTTTTTTTATCTTTTCAACCAAGTTGCTCATATTCCTTTTTTCATCAACCAACCTTTTGACCTCATCTAAAGTATCTGTAGTCCTTACCCCTAACAACTTTGCAATTTTATCACTTGAACCATTTTCTGACTTTTTGATATTCAAATACTCTTCTACTAGTTTCGTGATGCACTTCCATATATGCTTAGTGGTCATTTCTCCATTTCCATTATTCATTGGAAGAGTAAGATCCGAAATGAGTTGAGTAAGTTTTTCTTCTAATTTTTGACTTCTTTTCAGTTTTTTGATCTTTACTAAAATTTCAGAAGAGCTGCAATGAAGCAACTGAGTGATTTCATTTAAAGTCTTATGATACGAGCATGACCTTTTCCTATTCTCCGGAGTTTTATCCTGCCGAGTTCTTCTCCCTCTTTCATTTGAGTAGTTTTTTGTAGGTTCAACAGAAACATCTCTAGATTTAAAAATTCGAGTTTTGCTTGATTCACTTTCAATTCTTTTAAACTTCTCAAACAATTCCTCATTAACAAGTTTAAGTCTTGTAACTTCTTCCTTCAACTTAAACTCTCTAAAGTCCTGTCGAGGGTCTTTTTTCGACACTTCACTAAGCCGAGCATTGATTTCTTTATTCTCATTCACGACTTCCGCTAAATTTCTATCCTTTTTCTCAATCTGTGCTTTTAAATCAGCAATAAAAATCTGATCTTGTTTAATTCTCGAGTTTTTATTATGCAAGTCCTGAATAAGTTCCTCTTGGTCCTTCAGCTGTCGTTCCAAAGAAGCGACTTTGACTGAAAATTCCTCATCAAAGTTTTTTTTGAATTCAGGAGTTGTTCGATTTTGTAAGAAAGTGACTTGATTTGAGTACTTTTCCAATTTTTCTTGCAAATTTGAAATCATTACTTTATATTCCTCGATTTGCTGATATTGACTTGATCGTCTTAATCCCGCCAATTCTTCGGTCAAGGCGGACTGACGTTGGTTCATCGCGGAGATTATCTCGTCTTTTTGAAGAAGACGCTGCTCTAGTCGCTTTGAGTTCTCTTTTTCGTGGTCTAGTAAAGCTGCGAGGTCTGATGCCTCTTTTTCGTTGAATTTTAGACTTGAAAATTCGTCGCTTAGGAAACTTGTCATTATCTTGTTGCTGAATGGACCTTTGAATGAACTGCTGGATGGCTTTTCGTCTTTTGAGTAGTCGAGAGTTGGGTTTGTTGGGAAGTCTGGGACTCGAGATTGGTATGGCCGGCTGGCATAATTTTCTGCATCTTCGTATTTGTTCTCAAGATAATTTTCAAGAGAATTGCGAAGACTTCGGCTTGAATTTGAATCTATTTCTTTAAGTAATGAAGGTTTGTAGTCAAATGTTGAGTAGTTATCGCCAGTCAAATTCCTAACGACTTTTCTTATATTTGAGATTTTGTCCTCTAGGGAGTAAATGTCTGTCATTTAAATTATTTGGAGGGATTTTGAAAGAGTTCCAGACTTTAAAACCTAAAGCCTGATGAATTTCTTTTGTGAAGATTTTCATGGTTTTAGTTTGTTTTACACTACTTCTGAACGATGCTCCAGCTTCAATTTTATCTGAAATTTTTAATATTTAAGTTAAATAATTTGAGGTTTCTCGAAATTATCAAGAAGATTATCAATATCTCCAAGAAGATGATTTAAATAAAAGAAAATGAGAAAATTATACCAATTAATTATTATTTGTATCATAGTTAAGATTATTACTGATTAATGCAAGGGTAGAAATAGTATAGATAGACTTAAATAACAACTAAATGGCAAAGTACTTAACCATCAATAAATATATTACAATCACCAATCATCATCAAAAACATAACTCGTTTTCCAGCTCCTCACAGTACTCAAAGTAGTATTCATACGATTTTTACAACTTCCAGACCACGAAAGTTCACTAATAAAATTCCTCCTCTTCTTACACCCTTTCCCTCTAAGCAAAGAATATCTTGACTCATTTTTCTCAAATATCCTAACCTTTTCCCTAAACTCTTTACTTGTATTCACAACCTGAACATCCATGAATTTAACATGATTTTCTTTAAAGTCTTTAGCAACACAAAACTCCTGAAATTCAAACTGTTTTATTCTCTTTTTAAAATTTTTCTTATGTTTAACACTCAAGTTTAAAGTTTTCCTGATTTTAACCCTTCTTCTCGGAACATCTTCTGAGTCTTCAAAAACCTCTGAAATTGAACTTGGATAAGGAATAGTTTCTTCACTTTCCTCTTGAATTTTTTCCTTTAATGCACTGGGATGTTCACATTTTTGATTATTTTTCCGAAGTGAAATAAAAGTTTCAGAAGAGTCTAAATGAAGAGGGTCGATATTGAGTCTAACATGTTTTTGTCCCATTTATAATCTAGTCTACTGACAGATGACTCTCATTTTCTCTGCAATGAGCAGTTTAAGTTCAGGAGTCTGAAGAATTTCCTTGCACACCATGTCGATATCTTCATTTAAAGGCTCATGTGACTTCTTTTGTACATCTCTAAGTCTTTTTTGAAGACTTTCACAGTACTTTAAAGAGTCTTTATTTTCTGTTTCAAGGACTTCCATCCACTTGCGTTTATCACATCGACAAAGGGCTTCAATCAAGCCAGTCATTTTTTCACTGACAAGATTTTCGACTTCCATGATGATTTCTTCTCGGTTTTCAGAGAAATCGTCGAGGTACCCGGATAAGATGATTTTTACGAATTGTCTTACGAGGATGTTGTTGCAGTGGTCGATGCACATCACCCTTATTCGGTCAAAGGGACTTCTTGGCAAAGGTCTTGATTCTAAAGAATTTTCCTTGACCAGGACCTTTGAATTGCTGATCACACTGCTTGAGTTGAAACTTTTAATCACGTCACTTTCAGTATTCAACAAACTATCACCGAAAGTCTCATTTTGATGGTCATTAGTAAAAGGAGAGATGGATTGAGTAGTTTCTTGTAAAGACTTCTTGAAACTTTCAATAAAAACTTGTAAAAAGTCGTAAAACTTGATAGATGGACCTTTAAACTCCTGTTCTAAATGCGTTAAAAAAGCCTTTTGTAAAGATTCTTCTTCTCCATAAACAACTGCTGCGACTCTTGCGCATTGTTTGTAGTTTAAAGTAAGAGTCCTTGAGTCTTGGACCTTCTGAGCTGAAAACTCTAAATAAAAGTTACTAGCGACCAGTTGCAAGCCGAGAACATTCACACAAGTATGCCGCGCATATAAAAAAAAAACAAGAACTTCACTACTTTGCCTGTTCATCAGAAAATCAGCGAAAAGACTCACTTCAACATTTTCCGACTCATAAGTTTCAACCGACTGGCAAAAGTCAAGCGCGCTTTGATCCGTCATTCTTTTATTCTTGAACTTGTCGACAAAGTACTCAGCTACAAAAGAAGAAAACATCAACTCTTCAGTTCTTTTTCCTTTCTCATCAATTTCACGCTTATACCGAGAAGAGTAAATTTCTTCTATTGTCTTGTTCACGACAGTCAAAGATAAAGTTTTCGGTCGAAGATGTCCTGAAGGCTGGACTTTTAAACTTGTAAAAAAATCTTGAAATTTAGTTGATTGAAGAAAAAGTCGCAAAGGGTCAGGCCTTGATTTTTCTGGAGTTCGTGTCGAGGACCGGGAAGTGTTAAGCGTTGGGTTTGATTTCTGTGTTTTTTTTACTGTTGAATTTAACCGGTCTTCTTCTAGCATGTCGGTTATTCCACGTGAACGGTTTGGTGAGTAGTCCTTTGGCGACTTGTTTCTTGCTAAAGGTGAACGAGAGGACTTGGACTTTATTGATTGGTTTAGGTTCGTCGGAGATATTGACCTTGGGGAATCTGTTATCACCATCTTCTGCTTTGAGGAGTAAGTTGACTCTAGGATCCGAGACTTGTCAGTTTTTAATAAGGGCTGGTCTGCTTTAGAGTTACCTTTGGAATTCACTACTTTTATTATTGCTGTGTAGAAACCTTGGTGGTCTTCGGTAAACTGCACGTCGTTTTCGAGAAGGAATTTGAAGTACTTTTCACGTTCTGATAATGGAAGTTCTCCGAGGATTATGGTTGGAATATTTTTAAATTGTTCTTCCATGAATTATTAAGAGAGGTGATTATTTGTAAGAAAGATGCGGGGTTAAAATTAGTTTTATGTAAAATGAAGGATCAATTGAGTTCAGTAATTGATATTATAGTTGGATCAAAAATATTTTATAATAAATTTCTAGTTTTGTATAAATCAGCTTTTTGCGATTGGTTAACTCTCCAACCGATGATAAATATGGGGTGTTGTGGAAACAGAGGATCATCTGAATTTGAAATGACTGAAGAAGTTATCATGAAATTCGAGTCATCCCTTCCGATATCAAAACATAGAGCTTCAAGTTTAATTGAATTATTTCAAAAGTCTATTACAAAACGAAGCATCTCAGAAGTACTCTTAGCCAAATCTCTCAATTCTCTGAAAATTGAGAAAACCACTGATTTAAGCAAGATTATTCAGAACTTCGCGATAGACGAGAATTCTTACAGCTCACAAAAGCTTTTTACTTTTGTTCTTCTGCTAGCGAAAGGTGAAAAGCAAGAAAAAGTGAATCTTTTATTTGAGAATTATTTGCCACAAAACAAAAAGGTTCTTGAAAACTCTGAAATCAACCAGATGATCCAAGATATCTACCAAATTGTTTTATTATTAACTCCGAGGGTAGCTAGTTGGAAGGTTCCTGGAAATGTTCAATTAGAGAGATATCGTATTGACTTATCAAGTAATCAGGAATATATTATTCACTACTTGATGAAATGCGTTGATGATAATGTGAGTAATAAAAAGGTTACACTTTCGAGTTTTGTTAGGGCTTTTAGCTTCAAGGAAGTCGAATGTCTGTTGAATCCAAGTCATCTCCGTCAGACTGTCAATAAGTTATTGAAAACTATGCTACGAGCTCAAATGAAGGTTGACTTAATCATGAATGCTCCTGATCCTAAACAGAAAAATTTACCTGAGAAATGCTCTTAAAAATTAGGATAGAATAGAAAATTTATTTTTTTAATCTGAGGGTTTAGATGGTAAATAAATGTGAATACTGACATACTTATAGAGTTTAGAGAAGATATGAAAATTGATTTGATTCAAATTGATTATAGTTTATGAAAAATTTTTTGTTGATTACTGTGATTTTACTGTTTAGTGTCATTGGTGCATTACGGTGAGCAGGAAATCATTTTTCAGGAAGATTTTGAAAAGTTTTCGAGTTATGTAACTCCAAATTTTTCAAATTTATTTGGAATATTTTGGATAAATTTTTCATGATTTATTCAAAAAAATTAGATTATTGAAGATTGATTCATGCTTAGCAAGATTCATGCTTAGCAATTATGTATGCTAGATCTATGATAATTTATGAGAAAATTAAATAAACAATCACTTAGTTCAATATTCTATACCTAGTGAATTCTTTTATTATCTAATAATTTAGATAAACTTGAGTTTCATATACCCAATTGAATGAATTATTAAAATCTCAAATATTAGAATAATATGGATCTTATGGAAGCAGGTATCAAAAGAATTTGAAGAACTTATAAAAAAATCATGAAATTTGAGTCATCTCTACAAATATCGAATCGCCGAAAATCAATTTTAAAAATAAAATCTCTAAAAATTCATATTCAAAATAATCTTTAACAAGGAATTGAATTCTCTTTTAAGATAAATACTGACTTTAACAAAGTTTTAAGAATTTCGTTATAGATCATAAATAATTAAATCTATAAAGATTTTACTTTGTTTTTTTTTACGAAAGGGAGTTGAATTAATCGACTAATTTCACTAAATTTAATAGAACTTAAATATAGATGTCTTCATCTCAGATTAAATGTCGAGTTATCCTATCTAAAATACGATGAAGTCACAGAGATTTTGATTCCAAGCCAAACTACTCAAATCCTATAGAAAATTTTTCACAATACATTATTTATTAGTTTAATTATTATAATTACTACATAAAAGGTAAAACTAAAGGTTTCTTGAGTTCCAGCCTAAAAAATTTCAAGAAGTTTTCACTGATATCTAATTCAAATCTTGCATTCGAAGAAATCTAAACGAAACTACTAAAGAAATGAATTTCAAATTGATTTGAGACTTCAGAAATATATTCAAGTAAAAAAATACCTCGAGATTATATACTTAGTATCCAAATTGAAATATTCTGAAAAATGACCAGAAAACAATAAAACGATGAAAAAACATAATATTTATACGATTCAAACACTATAAATTCAAACGTTCAGTAATTATTAAAAAAAATCAATTTGAAGTTATTCCAAAAAGATCGAGGTTAATAATTTTTCGAATTTAGAAAAATCAGTCTAATTCATCATGCGGGTATATTTTCCAGTGGTTTCCCAAACAGTAAGGTACAGATAACTTAAAAATCGTGATAACCTTTCTTAATTTATATGTAAGAATTGTTGTGAGTACGATTGGCTATTGTCCTAGAAATGAACTTGCATTATTGTACTGATGATTTTGCAGTTATGTCGTAAGATTGTTGCATTATACCAAAATATTAACGGACTTATATACTGAAATTGTTTGTTGTTATGCAAGATCTTCATTAATAGCTTGACAAATGTGTTGATAATAATCTAAGTAGTTTTTGAAGATCTGACGAAGTTGACTAGGATTCAGCAACCATTCGACTTCTTTTTCGCCGAAAGATCTAAAAACTTAAATGAACTAAATTTTTAATAGATTATGTTTAGAGATCGACTGAAGGTAGACTAATTGATGAATGCTCCAGATTTTATATCGAGAAGCTTACCGTTTAAACTACTCATAATAAATTAAGATAGAAATAGAGAATTTATTTTCTATATTCTGAGAAACTTGAGAAGTAACTAAAATTTTCAAGAAAAATCAATCTAGAAAACCTATAAAACAAATGTGGAATGCTATAGTTTTGTCACTAGGAATAGTAATCGGAGTGATTCTAAGCAGAACTGACTACCTCCTCTTAATAAGTTCAGGATTTTCAATAACCCTGTGGAAAGAATGGCTATTTATCTTCCTCTATTCAATTTTCTTATACCTCTCAGTAATTTTTTACCCTCTCCTTCGTCTAGTAAACCAAAAAAGTAATCCTTATTCAGTCCAAATCTCCCCAGTCAAAAAGTCCTTATCCGCTCGTCAAGAACTAAAAAGAAGAGGATCCTGGCCTTTGGCCTACTCACGAAACATCCACACAAGGTACCAACCAGAAGCCTAATAATAAAATCATATGAAAATCCCACCATGCCCTATAATAAAACTAGCAAATCGTTCAATATTCACTTCAGAATGCGAGTCAATCCACACACTCGACTCCCTTTTCCCCTTCACATCTTCAAGACTAAACTCTCGTCAAGCCCTGCATGTTTATCACAAGTCTTCAGCTTTAATCGACCTGATTCTTGTAAAAGTTCCAAAATTTCAAGAGACTCGTCCAGTGTTTTTCTTAGATTTCGACTCAAAAATACAGAAAGAAGTAAAAAAACTATTGGAAAGTGTTTCAATTGTAGAAGATGTCAGTGAGGACTTTGAAGTATTTTCTGCAGCGACTAGTTTGGATCAGTTTGAAGAAGGGCAGAGAGTGTTTCTGGAGGAGGAAGGGGAAATGGTTTATGATCCTGATTTAGATGATAGCTTGACGGGGTATGTCAGCTTTATTGACCCAAGAACGAGGTTTATGGGATCTAGGATTATATCAGTTCAGGGGTGTGTTGATATTGAAAATCAAAAGGACTTCAACTATTATCAGATGTGGAGAATTCTTCATGGAATACCTGAAGGGGTTAATGTTTTTGATAGCAAACCTTTAGAGTTGAATTTTCAGTATTTTAATGGAGAGATTGGTTGTGAAAATGAGATTTGTACTTATTCTGCTGCGGTTTATTCTAATGGAAAGGATGAGTTGGATATGAATTATAATCGAAATTTGAAATCAATGAGAGTTTTAGATAGATCTCGTAGGTTTGTAGGGAAAATATTTGACCATTATTTGAACTTTTGTTTAGTGAAATTATTCGAGCATCCAACATCTGAACTTTATTTAGAAACTGGTGAAAAAATGAATGCCTGGAAGCCGATGTATTCATCCAAGTCATAGTTAGATATAAATGGATAAACAAAACGGAAAAGTGACTCAAGAGTCTCATTTATCCAACGAAAGTTATAAAAAAGCGAATACAAAAGACTCAAGAGACACTTGCGTTTCCGAACAAGTAATCTACGAAGAACTGAACAATCTCCAACATTTATTTAATAATCAAGCAAGTCAAATCACTCTAATCGAATCAAAATTGAAAGACTTTCTTAACGAGAACCAAAGATTAAAAGAAAAAATCTCAGACTTCTACAATAAAAAACTAGTTGAATCCCTTGCAGAGATCAACTTGACTCACATCTCCTGGTGCGACGATAAAGAATTTTTTGATAAAATCGACGCAGATGAAATAAAATTTGAAGAACTTTTCGAAGCAACAATAGAACCAACGAATGAAAACACGAAAGTTTCTGAGCTTGCTGATTATTTCGTGTTTATTTCACACACTGTATTAAACTTTTAATTACACTTGTTTATTCTAAACATGTCCATTCACTTTCATCATCTTCCAGGTCTTCTTCAAAGTCCAGAAACCACGAAGAACTTTTTTCATTTAACTCTTCATTCACCAGTTCATAACAAATAATCTTCCCGTCAAGTCCAGCAATGTAAACTTTTTGGTCATCAGTGAAACAAAGACTTGCACCCATCTGTGAAAATTCACAAGTCCAGAAAATTTCAGGAAAAAGTTTTACTTGAAAGTCACTTTTTGAGTATGTTAAAAAACTTGGAAGCCAGGAAGTTTTAATTGGGTCGTTTTGAATGTTCCAGATGTGGACTGTTTGTTTGTTTGAACAGGAAGCTAGGTACTTTGAAGATGTTGAAAATGTGAGAGATGTGATTAGAGCTGACGTGGAACCTCTTCTTAACTCATTTAGAATCTCTAGAGTTGAAACGTTGAATACTCGAATCACTGTGCCTAACTCACTTGCAGAGGCTCCCAGTGTTCCTTGGTCGTTTATTGTTAAACTTATAATGCTGTTTTCGTGAATTTTCAAAAATCTTGTGCTTCCTTCTTCAATGTTTTGAAGATTCACGGTACCTTTTGAAGGGGAAGGGTATGCAAGGATCAACTGGTTTTCTTTCGAAAGTCCGCAACACCCAAAAAGGTTTTCACTTGTTGGAAGAGTTAAAAACTCTTCAAAGGAGGAGGTTCGTAGAAGGTGGATTGATGATTGAAGAACTACTATCAAAGTTGATCGTCTTGATGAAAGATTTAGAATTTTTGAAGGGTATTCGAATGTCTTTAAAAATGTGCCTTGGTACTCGTCCCAGATCACTAATGTACTTGATGAAAAACTGGAATTTTCTGGAGATCCTGATAAGGCTATTTTTTGACTGTCGTGTAAAGGATGGATCAACTTAAAGCCACCGATAAAGTTTACGCTTAGGATACGGTCTCGCCTTGATATCACTTTAAAATCTTCTATACGGAGAATGCGGAAACCTTGAGTTGTGGATATGTACAGTAGGGTGTTGGAGTGGTTGAATTTTAAGGATATTATTTTGTTTCCTTTTTCTGACATGAAAGAATTATAGGATGTGGATTATTTTGAAGGGATGGATTTGGGAATTTTTTAGGGGTTTTGGTTTAAATGAGAGATTATCCATCGTAATCAATAAAAAATCCTCCCCACCCTCCCTCATAAAAATGTCAAAAACTCAGGTAAAATCAAACCGTTCTAAACCTCGTAACTCGATTTCCCCAGTCCCAGGGGACGAGATCCTAAAAGACCAAGGTCTATTAATTGAAGATTCCTCAAGCTACACCCTCTGCATAGTAAAAAAAACCTCCAAAGGTTCATCCCATCCAATTCCGGTGACCCTTCTCAAAGAGGCGGGAAACGAATTAGAATACTCAGCAGTAAAAGACTCTAAAATTTCCATATCCCAAATAGTCCTTCATCTGAAAATAACCAAAAAAGGCAAACTCTTTAAAATCTCATCAAAAGAACAACAAAAAATCGAAAAATATTTCAAATCGCCTCCACCATCAGAGCCTTTAAAAGTCGGCAAAAGAAGAAACCCTGAAGTCAAATCAAAGACTCAGAAATCTACAAAAAGAAAAAAAACTCCTTCAAAGTTCAAAAAAGGTGTCTTTAACCCTTCAGTGTCTTTAATCGATTCAGACCCTGTTCAAGACGATCCTTCTTCCGAGCCTCGCTTTGGAGATTCGATCCGAGTGAACAACTTAAACTTTTACAGAGCATCAAAACAAGGAAATTTAAGACTTTTTAAAAACCTTTTGAAGTCAAAACAAAAAATTTCTAATATCTTGCAAAAGTGGGGACCTGAGTATCCGAAAACTTGTCTGGAAATTGCGATTTTAAATGAACATTCAGAAATTGTTAGTGAAATTGTTAAAGAACTGCAGAATCCTAGTATTAAGAAAACTTTTGTAACGAATTCTGCACTTTCTTATGTTGGGACTGGGTCGGTTTCAGTTGAGGCTTATGGGGTGAAGACTAGGGCTGTGCAGATGTCTAGAGGAGGTAGAGAAGGGAATAATGCCTTGATTTGTGATGGTTCATACCCAGATAACATTTCAATTCTATATAATCAAGAGTTTTTAAAGTCTTTGATTAGACAGGGGATTTCTTGCAAAATGATCAACTTGCTTATAAGTCTGTTTCCAATGATCGAGTCCTCCTTCAGCATGTGCATCGGAGAAGCTGTCAGGACAGGGAACGTCGAATTAAGCAAGTTCCTTCTGAAAAAAGCACTAGAAAAAAACGGTTTCGGATTCAACTTCCTTCACGAGCAAGTGCTGCAGGCAGAAGACCTATCTCAGTTCAAAAAAGTCTCAGTAACAAAAAAACCAATTGAAAATTATCTTGTCGCCCCTCTGCATGTGGCCTGCATCAACCCAGATACGAAGCATCTGGCATCTCTTTTGTCAAACACAGATGATATCAACTACCCAGATCAGGAAAACCGAAAACTTGTGCACTACGCAGCAGCCTGCACCTCACCTAACCCTTTGAAGTTTTTAGAAACCCTTAATATCAACTATTCAGAGCCAGACCGTCAAAAAGTGACTCCTCTAATGATCGCAGCATCTTTAAACCGAGTATCAAATGTCGAATACCTCTTAAGCAAAAACCTTCCCATAAACTTCAAATCACGTTCAGGTAAAACCGCGATTCACTTCGCAGCCGAGTCGGGTCATACCTCAATAATAAAACTCCTTCTCGAAAGCGGTGCCACAATAGACTTTCCAGGACCAGACCGTAAAACCGCTTTAATGTTTTCAAGTCTAAATGGAATGACAAAAGCTGCCGACCTTCTAATGCATCACGGTGCAAAAAACACGAAGCGAGACAAATGTCGTCGAACAGCTTTAATCTGGGCAGTAAAAAACGGTCACTCTTGCCTTGTAAGTCTTCTTCTCTCAAAAGGCTGCCCGCCAGACGACCCCGACTCTTCCAAGAACTACCCTGTTCACTACGCCGCCGCCTACGGTTGGATCACTTGTCTTGAACTTCTCGTTAAAGCAGGAGCTGATGTCAACGTCTACAACGACTGGAAACTTCAACCTTTACTTGTCGCAATGCTTAAAGGACAAACTGCTTGTGTAAACTTTTTACTTTCCTTGAATAATATCGAAGTTAATGGCAAAGATGAAAATGGAAGGACTTTAGTCTCTCAAGCTATTGAAGGACTTTCTGAAGAAGCTTTGAAACAAGTCAGGTTTTTACTTGAGGAAAAAAAAGCTGATTGCAATGTGACTGATGTGAAAGGGTTCACTGCTCTTCATCATTTGTGCAATAGGGGAAGACCTGTTTGTCCTAATCAGGAATGGAAAGATGTTGAAGACTGGGAAGAAAAAACTTGGCAAATGCAGGTTGAAGCTTTGAAACTTTTGATTAAAAACGGGTGTGATATTAACACCCTGACGAAAGAAGGACTTCCTGCAATTATCTACGCGATGAGGAATAATAACACCCGACTCGTTGACAGTCTTATCAGCCTCGGCGCTGACTTGAATTTTTTATCACCAATAAGCGGAGGAGTCTTTCATAGTGTCTGCATCTTCAACCCTGACCTGTTCCCAGTCCTCGACTCTTTACTTGAAAATGACTCTCTTTGCAAACTTTCCTTAAACACTTTTGACGATTCAGGATTTTCTCCTTTGCTGAAATTTTTGAACTCTTTTGGAAAAATTGTTAAAAATCGAGAAGAACTTGTCAGACAAAAAATCGAAAAAGTGATGGGAAAAGAAATGGAAAAGAAAAAAAATTTTAAAAGTTTGACACAAGCGCCTTTGAAGGAATTTCATGATTTTTCTCAGTTTGATGAGGAAAATCACTTGACTCAGGGATTTGATGGTTTTGTTAGCAGCAACTTGTCACTTCAAATTGATTACAAAGTCCTTGAAGCTAATGTAAAGCAGCAGGTTTCAGAAGAAATTTCAGAATTCACCAGGTTGGTGAAAAAAATGGTGAAAAAAGGTGCTGATCCTTCAGCTACTGTTGAAAAAATCCTGAAATATCGAGAAAATCCTGAATTGATTTTAAATGAGCAGGTTGTTCCTGAAAATCCTTTCTTGAGAAATGCAAAAAAAGAAGAAAATTTCATTTTTGACTTTGATGGGACGAAAAGGTTTAAAGAATACTGCCCTGAAGGAATGCAGAACGTTTTACACATGGTTGCCGGTCTTTCTTACTGGGAAATTTTTTCCTTTTTAATAAGTCTCAAGTTAAACCTCAATCAACGGGACTTCTGGGGAGACACTCCTTTGATGCTTTTTGTGAAAAATAACTCGAAGTTCACTCAAGAACTTGTTAATAAAGGAGCTGATGTTAACATTAGAAACTGTTTCAACGAGTTACCTTTGCAAAAAGCTATTGAAAATAAATCTCTTTCATCAGTGCAGCTTTTAATTGAGGCTCGGGCTAAGACTGAAGAACTTGTAGGAAAAGGAAAAAGTCTTTTAAACATCGCGGTTGAGATGAAGAATTTGGATATTCTTCAGGTTTTGTTAGAATCTGGAGCGAATCCGAACTTTTGTGATGAAAAACTTAGGAATTGTCTTCATGTCGCTTTTAATTCTAATGATTCTTCAGCTAATGCATCTTTTGATGTTGAGTCTTTGCTTCTTCAGTTCAAGGCGGATATTAATGCGGTTGATTGTAGGGGAAGAAGCCCTTTGCATTATAGTTTTGTGAAGATTGGAAAACATGAAGATTTTTCACAAATTGACCCTATTGAATCTGTTAGTTCTGCTTGTGCTTTAGAAATTATTGATTTGAATATTCAGGATCTTTGGCGAAAGACTCCTCTTCATTATGCTGCTCAAAGAGGAGCTCTCACTTCTACTATGTTTATGCTCAATAAAGGAGCTGACCTGGAATTAGAAGACGAAGAAGGCAACACCGCTTTAGGTATCTCAATAAAAGAAGGACACGCAAACTACTCAGTAATGCTAGTCCAACAAAAAGCAAATGTATTAAAAAAAGTGAAAGTTCATACAAAGAAACAAAAAGAACATCTCTCCGCGAAAGTCCAAAAAATCTCATCAAAAATGTTAAAATTTGTAATAAATCCCCCAGACCCCGAAGCCCCTTCTCGTCTCCCTGAAGGCGAATACAGCATGTTTCGTGCAGCAGTGATTCAAGGTTTTCAAGGACTTGCATATCTCCTTATTTTCAACGGCTATCCTTACATGTTAGCAATGCAAGACGCGATGACTCACAATAAGTTCCAACTTGTTAAAACTTTACTTGCGAAGGTCTCAGATAATCGACAACTTCAGCAAGTGAATGAAAAAGGACAGAATCTTTTTCATACTTTGGCAATTTATGGCGCAAAAGCTGATCAGATCATCACTCGTTCTCTTTGCAAACAGCTTAAAGATAGAGGAGTCAAATTTAAGGAAGTTGATAAGGAAAATAGAAATCCTTTGCATTATGCTTGTCAAAGTGGATACTTGGAACTTGCTAGGATTTTATTGGAAAATGGAGTTTCTTATAAGGTGGAAGATGTTTTTGGAATTAGACCTGTCGCTTATGCTATGCAGGGTAAAAAAATTTTGGATTGTGTTAAAACTTTAGAAGTTTTTATTGGCTTTGGAGCTGATTTGAATGTTAAGATCAAGGATGGACTTGTAGAACTTCCTCCCCTACTCCATGCAATAAATCAAAAAGCTCCAATTCACATAATCAAATTTTTAATGGACAACGGTTCCAGCATATCCGACAAAGATAGCCTGGGCCGAACAGCGCTGATGTACTCAATAATGAACAACGACTTAGATCTAGCAACAGCTTTGCTAAACGAAAAGCGTATAAAATTAAAAGACACAGACCAATCAGGTAGAAACTGCCTTCACTACATAGTCCAACCTTTACAATACGGTTCCTACGAAAACCAAGAACTACTAAAACTTCTCTTATCAACAAAAGAAATAACTGACAATCCCGACTCCAAAGGAAAAACCGCATATTCCCTTGCCCTTAATCAAAGATCAGGCAGACTCTCTGAAGTTTTCCAATCTTTTGGCTTTAAAAGTAAGGCAGGGGCTTCGCCCCTGCCAGAAAACGAAAAATTAAGTGATTATGAATCTGACGGAAAAATTTTTAACCCAGCAGCTGACGCTGCTGAATATATTAAAAGGCAGAAAGATCTTCAAAGAACTGAAGAAATTTCGAGAAGTCCTGATCCTATTGGAGAATTTCCTGATTATTATAAAGTTGTGGAAAATTATGACTTGCTTATGACGAAGGTTGACTTAAGTCATGGACCTTTTTCTGCTTATGTCTTTTATAGAATGCAATTGTTGGAAGATACTAATCGCAGTGTCTTTGTGTTGTTCACTCGATGGGGAAGAATTGGAGAGACTGGAGCGCATCAGAGGACTCCTTTCGCTGATTTTGATGAAGGTTGTAAAGAGTTTTGCAAGATTTTTAAAAATAAAAGTGGGAATGAATGGGGAGAAATGTTTGAGAAGAAAAAGGGAAAATATGTTCCTATGAAACTTAACTTGTCGCAAACTAGGTTTCATGATTTTATTAAGGAATTTGATGAAAAAAATTGCCCACCTTGTAAGCTGCCAAAAGAAACTGAATCACTTCTAAAGATCTGCACATCTCAAACAATGTACAGGTCTCTATTCTCCAAATACTCCGTCGACATAAACATCCTAAACTTTTCTAGCATCTCGAAGGATACATTAGAGCGAGCAGAGTCAATATTACTAGAAATTTCATCGAAATCCAAAGAAATGATGAAAGAAACTGAAACAGATTTGAAAATCCAGATAATCCAAGACATCCAAGACCTATCCTCAAGATACTATGAATTAATTCCAGTGATCCACGAGCGGAACTCTGCAATTCCTCCAATAATTTCCGACCGAGACATCTTGCAAAACATTGAAAAAATCAACATACTAAAGAATATGGAATTAGCAAGTAAATTAATCCTCGCAGCTTTAAACGTTCAGTTAAAAATCAACCCATACGACTACATTTTCAGTTGTCTTCATACAAATCTCACCCCACTTGCAAGAGAATCACCTGAATTCGAGATGATTCACACCTACATTAGAAAAAGTCAAGAAAATCATCAACTTCTCACTGTTCACAAGCTTTGCCGAGAGGGAGAACCTCGAAGAATTCGTCAGTTTTCACATGAAAAACGTCGAAAATTGCTCTGGCATGGAACTTCTGCTGCGAATATCATCGGAATTTTAACTCAAGGACTGAAAATCGCGCCTCCTGAAGTACCGAATACGGGATATATGTTTGGAAAAGGAATTTATTTCGCTGATTGCTTTTCTAAGAGTTTTGGATATTGTTTTGATTTTTATGATCGGAATAAATCTGTTTTTTTGTTGCTTTGTGAAGTTGTTATTGGGAAGGTCTTGCCGAAGAAGAATGCTGAGTTTATTGAAAAACTTGATAAGGAATATCTGGCTACTTTAGGAGTTGGGAAAATGGCTCCTGATCCGAAGGGCAGTGTTTTTACTCCTTATGGAGTTGAGGTGCCTTTAGGAGAGTTGATTGAGTCAGGAGATATGACTCTTGTTTTGAATTATAATGAGTACATTGTTTATGATGTTGCTCAGGTTAGGATGAGATATTTGGTTGAAATTAAAGCTGATGAATAGTTAATTACTAACTTGCAGTATTAAATAATGGTCACAGGATATTCCTCTAACAAATAAAATCATAACGGAAAACTCTTCTAATAAAATTCATGAACCTCGAGCTATAAACCCCTGGAGACGAAACACTTGTATTGACTTTCCCTTTACATCTCTTGCAGCAAAGTTCAAATCTTTTCTTCATAGTATACTCCTGCAAAAAGTCAATAATCCCCACACTATAAAAAGAATTTCCAAATTCAAAAGAAGACCCACCCCTTACATCAATTTCATTCCCTGCAGATTTTTCAGGAAACTCAAGCCCATACACAAGATACCGACTAGAGCCCTCAGGAGGAGCTTCATAAACCGCTAAAAGCAAAGAATAATCAATAATATTGAATTTCTTAAAAAACCCAACATCTTCACTAATCGCAACTAAAAGTGAGTTGCGAGTTTCCATATCTAAAATAACTTCCTTATTCATCTGAATGAAGTTCAAATCCTTATAAACCGTAGAAGTCCTTCCAGTCACATCAACAAACCGATCATCAAGACTTCCTTTCAAGTCGAAAACAGTTGCAAGCTGTCGAGACTTTACAACATTTTCCATCACAATAAAGGAAAGTTTCGAGCTGACTAGTTTATAAAGACCTAAAATTCTGACAATTCTAGACTCTGAGTGAAAAATCACTCTTTTTGAATAGGATGGAAGAAGGTCAAGTAAAAAGTACCTTTCTTGTTTTGAGATGGTTTTTACTATGAACTTTTGATCATGAGTCACAAAAATAAAGGAGTTACTTCTTCCACCGTCGTTACGGTTTGAAAGGATTTCTAAATTCTGCTCAGTGCATAAAGAAAGCAGCATCTGAGACTTATTCACGAAGCAATTTTCACGGATTAATTGAAAAGTCTCGTCTTCATAGGCCCAGATTCCATTTTTGTGAATGATGATGGCAGATATGTTGATATATTGAAGAAGTTTAAAATAGTCATTTGCTTGATAGTAAAATTTTTTTTTAGAATAAGAAAAACTGTGAGTTTCCTTTGAACTGCTGTTAGACAATAGAAACATCGACAGGTTTAAAATAATGTCTCGCACTGTTTCGTCAGTCAAATCTGAAAAAAAGTTACTCATTGATGTTTCTTCTATTAAACAATTGTGAAGACTTTTCAAACTCACCTCGCCAGGACCTTTCGACTTTTTTCCAAACAAAGCTAAAAAAATCCTTTTCACCATTTCTAATGAACCAAATCGAAAAACGGCTAAAATGAAACCAGAACTACTTCCAAATAACAGAGAAACATGATACAATACTGGCCATTCCTGGTCACTTATCGACTGGGTGATAGTTGAGATCAACGGCATTCCAAATAAGACACTTTGGGAAAGTATCACGAAAATCATTCTTTTTAAGGCTTTGTTTTTTTTGCTGGTTTCACTTCGAAGTAACACCCAATTACATCCAATGATAACTGGCAAGTTCACGCAAAGAACAAAGAAAGGTACGAAATTTCCAGGAGTCTCACTTTTAATGAAACAAGTTTCAAGTACACTAAGACCGAAAGTCCCCAGAAGTCCAACTGCGGCGACTTCAAGGCCAGTTGTAGCGAGGCTTAAAAATAAATAAATCTTTCCTCTTACCATATAGTTCGTAGTTAAAGGGTACTTTATTTTCAGCAATAACTCAACAGATAAACAGGTCAGGACATTCCAGCTTAAAAATTCAAGAAAACTGAAAATTACTCCTAATGGCTCACAAATCTGGGCTGCTTGAGCTACGCTGAATGAGAATTACTTTCTTAAGGACTCGAGACTTGTTAGCCAATGAGAATCAAAGATCATTTGAGCTACACATAAAACTACTATCATTTGCCCCGGGTGTTTCCTAAAATGAGGTACAAAAGAATGAGCCACAACAACTAATCCACTACAAAAGAAAGAAACAGTAGCAAGTACAAAGCAGACCAGAATAAAGCTTGAGTTATAAGGAATCATCTATTAAATAAATGTCAAAACAGATCCTGACAGCAGAAAGACCAGCAGACGGAGCACTCCGACAGAGTATCGGGAACTACAAAGGAGTAATGCTCTGCAACAGGCCAAACGATCCAACCGAAAAACCCATTCGAGACGGTCCAGCTCCTTTCATATCAAGAGTAACAGTCAAAGAACAACTCGGCCTAAACCCTTCAACGAAACTAGTCCCTCAAATAACCCAACCAAAAAGAACTTTAGAAATTCTTTCAAGACATAAACTCTGGCTCTCACAACTTCAAAAACAAAAAGATGAACAACTTCAGAAAACTCTTGAAAATCAAAAAGTCGTTGATGAAAAACTTAAGAAAATGAAGAAAAAATATAATAAACCTTCAAAAATCGATAATAAAGACCCAAGAACTGAAAAAATTGAAAATGAAGGAAAATCAAGAAAATTGACTGAAAAAAACTTGAAAATTTTAGAAAGTGAAAAAAAACCTCGATGGGCAATGACTGAAGAACAGGCGGTTCAAGCTGATGAGATGAAGGAAGAGCAGGAAGTTGATGATTTGCTTCAGTTTGTTAATGATCTTGACTATGAAAAGTTTATAAATGACCTGGAGGTTCGCCAGGCTCTTGAAATAGTGAAAGAAAGGGTCGAGGAGATCAAAAAGGACAAGCTTTGGAAACAGAATATTGCTGAGAAGTATAATAATGATGTAGAAAGTGAAAAAAGTAGAAATAGTCTTAAGGATGTCAGTCAGAAGGCAAGGGAAAAAATTGAAGAAGAGAAGAAAAAGGTGCAGTGGGATAACTCAGTAGGGTTTATTTAGAGCCGGCCTGATAGAGTCAGTGTTAATGAAGAAGAAAGGGTCGCTAAAATTGTTGCGGATCAGGTATTGGCTAATTATCCTGTATTTTTTATTTAGAATTTAAAAGCTGTTCATTCGAATATGTCTGTTCGCAAAATGCTGGAAAAGGAAGCTAAAGATGCTTTACAAGGACCTCTTGTTTCGACTATTAAGTATGAAAAACAGCAACTTGACCCAAGTAATCTTCCTTACTTGCATAGAAATCCTGCAGTTTAAGTAATTTATTAAGATAGTTAGAATTAAGTAATTTATTAAGATAGTTAGAAGAATGAAGCAGGTTTCATGAAAAGAATGATCTTAAATAAAATATGTTTTTTTTATTCAAATACCATCAGCTGAATTATCTCTAAATTTTTCTTAATACAACTAGTTCACATCCAAGTATTTCTAACATAAAATTGAATAAAACACTAAAAAACTAATATTAAGAGAATATAATCGAAAATATCAAAAATTTCACTTTCATTCATAAACTCAAATTATTCATATCCCTCAAATCACCCTCTAAAAATTCAAAACCCTCTAAGCCCCTCCAATTAAAACCCAAACCAATCATCCCCTATCCTCCTAAAATTCAGAATAAATAATATATCTACTTAACAGCTGCAAGCTCCTTGTTCCGAATACGAGTACATTTGAGGTACATTCAACTTGACACTTCGATTCAAGACAGGTTCATCTTTTTGTCTTGAGATAGCAGCTTGCATGACAGTATTAAAAATATGTTCAATACCCACTTGGTTCCTGTCTTTCTTCGAGTTGCTTTCTCTTGGCCAAAGAGCAGAAGTTTCTTGATACAACATTTTATGCTTCTCTGCAAAGCGGGCTGCGTCTTCTTTAGAAATGCTTCTCATACCTGAAGTCTCTAAGTCACATTTGTTGCCCACTAAACAAACCACGCATTCTTTTGAAGTGTTGTCTCGGATTTCTGCGTGCCAATTCGGAAGCTCTTCGAAACTCTCAGGACTACTGATGTCGTAGACTAGAAGGCAGGCATCGGCTCCTCGGTAGTAGTGCTTTGTTATACTTTTGAAACGCTCTTGACCTGCAGTGTCCCAGATGTGAAGTTGAATTTTCTGCCCACTTGCTTTATCAAAAACTATCCGCTTTGTGAATTCAACTCCAATTGTCGAGGTAAAGTTAGGTGGCAGCTCGTCTAGTACATATCTGTAGACAAGGGCAGTTTTACCCACGTTACTTGCACCGATGAGTACAACTAATTGAAAGTTACCTTTCAAGATCTCGCTAAATCCTTCAGATTCTTCCATTTTAATATATTTCTTAGAGATTTGAGGTAGAATTAGCTAATCTTCTTAGGATTAAAAGAAAGAATAACGATAAAGTAATCAGAAGATAATAAATAATTTTTATGATAATATAAATCCTGATGTTTTAATTGAATGAATTTATAAGTTCTGCTTTGAGATTCAATTTTATTAGAATATGGTTTTTTTTTTAAATTTAAGATAACTGAGATTTTTCAGAATTTTTAGAACTTTATATTGAATAATTTTGGATATCTACCAAGTTATTATGATAGAGTATAAAAAAAATCAAGAATTTAATAATTCAAATCATTCAAAAACTTATATTTTCTATATTGTACTCTGATAGTGCCTTGAAATATTTAAAAAATTAAATTATTAATCACAGTTTTTAGTTCTCTAAGAAATTTAATTGTTTAAAGCTATATAATCTTGCTTATATTACTTTTCAAAAACTCCTTCTTATTAGATAAAAGATTTTCTTATCTCATAATAAATCCATTTTACAATAATAAATTCAAAACAATTACATCTAGAAAGATTCTCTTTCTAATGATCACCTCAAAGCAATGATACTTTAAAGTAAATATTTTCATAAACTTTTATATTTCGCAAATTTTCTCAAACTCCTATAAATTCACAACTTAAAGCCTAAAATTTATTGCTCTAATTATTTCTTACTTCCAAAATATCAATGATTATAGATATTCTGAAGAAAATATAAAAATAATAACGTTGATACTAATCTAGAAAAATTTGATGTTTACTCATTACCTTTGGTGATGCTTCAGTTAGTTTATCAAAAAAATATCGATTATATAAGACATCTTTACAATAACTTACATATGAATTTGAAAGTTTTCATTAAGGAAAGCTGAAAAAAATCTCCTCTATTAAATTTATATGCACCTTAGTCACAGTATCTTCATATTATTTCGAACAGTTTATGCTCTAATCCCAGTACATCTTCTGAATTTTCATACCCTTTCAATCAGTCTATATATAAAATAGAGCCTTTTCTAATTATTTTGTAAATAAACTCTACTAATGTTTTGGCTGATCGATTCTCTACATATTCAAGAAAGATTCTTCATTCATCTCTTTTCTCGACGCCACCCACTACCCATAATTATTTAACAGAATGTCTTCTGCGATAATTCTGCTTAGCCATTTGACATTCATTATATCTGCTATTATGTTTTACCTCCAATTTTACATTCATCCGCTTCGTTTAACCCTGCAGTGTCAGTCGTCACAATTTTGAGCCTCAAAGTACTTCTTATTTTCGGGTGATAATTTAAATAAAGTAAGCCTATAATGATTTGTGGCTTATAAACGAAGGGTATTCAGGCCTTCATTGAAATCATGGATTTAGTGCATTCCATGCGAAAATAATGGTATAGATATAGAATCTTATCCTGAAATCAGGCTTCCTTATCATGGCAATTTTCTATCTGCTATAGTTCTTCTAGACCCGCTTCTAAACCCAGATATAGAAGTAATTTTTAGAAAAACTAGCCTTCCATTTGAAAACAGGAAAAACCTCAAGATTAGACGTGCTCTGGTTGTCAATCATGGAGAAAGATTATTCCAAAAGTGGCTGGTCAAAGATGTGTATCATCTATAAATATTTTTCACAAAAATATTCCTCTAACTTTACAAAAATACTGAAAATTTATGAGTGGGGTTGATAGATTTGATCATTTTCTTGAGTAAAATGCATATTCTCATAAATTCAAAAATTAGGAAAAATTCCAAATTGTGTGCTTTATGAAATATCAACTTATAACTCTTTATAATTATAGTCATATTAGATAACAATATTATAATTAAGAGGTAAATATCTTGATTTTAGGCTCAATTTAGCCAAAGTATTAGTAGAATTTACAAGAGATAAAAGAGTAACAGGTAAACCTAGACAATATGCCAGTAATTCTCCACAAGCGAGATAAAAAGTTTGCAATATTGCGAATCCTGTAAATCTTTTAATAAAAATTGAACTCGTATTTTCAATGCCTCCAATTCGATATTTATTACACAAGGACTACTTTGACTTTTATCATGAGTAAATAGAGAATTAAATTAGTTTAGTAAATTTACTTTAGTTGATATTATATATTATCAAGAATCTTATGAGGAAAATATAAAAAATAAGATTAGTCCAAATTAGATTCGAATAAAGTCTTTCTGGCCTTGAAAATAATCTAATCAGAAACTTCAAATTTTCTCAGTCTTTTAAGCCGACCATATAGAGTTAAATCTTAACTGATAACTTGGCTAAAAGTGTTAATTATAATACCCACTGCATTTTTTTATCTAAAACTGCAATTGAGATGCTTTGATTTTCCATGTTCAGCACCTAAAAATAAGAATCATCATTTCTTTATTGCGAGTGACTTTATTATACGAAAATCTTGTATACTTAAAAAAATATCAATTTTTGCATGTTTTTTTATTGCAATACCAATCAATCTTCTCAAATTAAGTGAAAATCTGCAAGCTGAGCATGACTATACTTGCTTCAAAATCTCTGTGTTTAGTAAAAATTTTAAGCAGGCTTTTTCATCAAAGAAACTATCTTAAAGTGTTGATAATCAATAATGAATCAAGCATACTTAAAATTTTATTTGAAATCTTTCTAAACTTAGATTATTTATTAAACGATACAAATCCTTATTAAAAATAGAGTATAGAGCACTTTCGAAATAATTTCTGTAATGAATCCAGGAAAAAAAACTAATGACTGAAATTTTTCTGAATTAAATCCAGCCATTTAGGACAAGTGAACTCTATCTGCAAAATAATTAAATTTGAGAGTTTATAGCCATAACTAATCAGATATTGATAAATATTTAATTAATCTCTACAAATAATTCCTAAAAACCATAATTAATACCTAAAAGTTTATTTAAGCCTGAAATAATTAAGATCCCATAATCTCATACTAGATTTATTTTCATAATATGAAACAATACATTCAACTTCACTCAATAATATTTTGAAACCTTTTCCCCATGATGGAAGAGCGATGTTAAAACTAAGTTCATCCTTCTTTTTGTAGAATTTAACAAGAGTTCTTATAAGCTCAATCATTTTTGTACCAAGCGAATACTTCAACTCATCGATGTTTAGTACTTGAACAGCACTGAACTTTTGAAGCTCAACTGGAATAGGTTCGTTAATTGTCATGAAGATTGATTTATAGTAGATTAAAATCATATCTCTGCTGAAATTTTCGTAATTTGTAGTAAGTGTTTCAAATTCACAATAAGAGTTCCATGAATCAGTCAACTGACCTTGGTGAAGGTACTCTGATGCAGTCAACAGCTCCTTTTGACCAGGTAGAGGAGGCCCTGCACAAAAGATGCCTGCGAGCTTTTGGTTGATTATCACAGGTGATCCAGAAAGGCCTCTACATGTAGAACAACTGAGTTCTAAAAATTCTTCACTTGATGATATAATCCCTTCAGAAATAATTAACTGTGAAGGATCGTGAAAAATATCTTGCATTCTTCTCCTTGCTTCTTCTAAACTCTCAACATAAGGGTAGTTATAGTTAAGACTTGTCAACATTCCGAATGGTTTTCCTGAAAGAAAACAATTCCTCCCTTCACTCACCTTATCTTGTTCAATCTCTATTTCATTTATGTTAATATCACTTACTGGTGACAACAGTAATAAGATTGCAAGATCTCCTTCATTGAGACAATAACTATACCCGGTCGAGCAAATGGCACATTCAGTTACTGTTTTCAGGAAACTTTTTAAAGGAAAGCATTGAAGAGGAACTGAGATCCCATCAATATCACAGTTAATTTCAGCTGCATCAAGATACCCTGTAATTGGATCACAAACAATATGTGCAGTTGTGATAACAAGAGCAATACCGAATTTACTTAATTCAGGTATATAAACCGGATTCTTTAACTTCTTCAAGATACACCCATTTCCACCAATTTCCTCAAAACTAACGATAAATCCTTCTGGTATTTCTCCTGGAAGGCAAATCCTAGTTTGTTGATCTCTGAATTCATCATCGATACTCTTATATCTGAGCACAACTTCTCCGAGACCTCTTCTTCCCAAATGATTGATCTTTCTGACGAACATAGATACACTTCAAATTATATCTTTATTCCGAATATTTAGATATGGCTTTAAATTTTTTAAGGTTTTTTTAGGTAGTGAAAAACAATTGAAGGTTCATCAATATCGCCAAAACGATGGGCAGCCAAACTTCTCGATACTTAAATTCAAGAGTGGCCAATATTCTGAATAATCAGGATGCTTACACATTATTTTTCCCCGATGGATCGAGAATCTTACCTAAAGTTTAAGGTTTAATAGATATATAGTAAGAGAAGTGCATGAAATTTTTACGAATTTTGGATTAAGTTAGAGACTAGATGACGAAGCTAGCAAATCAAAACCAAGAAGAACTTAAGTAAGGAATAAAAATATTTTAGATTACCAAATTAAAAATGGGTCATATTTTTAACCAAAGTGAAAAGAGTTTGAGTGAAGGCCAGGAAGGAGGAAACAAATAAAAGTCTTCGACTAAGTACTGCGAAGATTCAAAGAAATAGAAATTTACGTCAAGATCGAAATGCAAATTTATGATGTACAAAAAAATTCGAAATGCTTCAAAAAACCGAAGATCGTTTGATGAGTAAAATCGATCAGCGAAAAAAACCGAGAAAAAAAGATCAAAACGCATTAGACACACTAATAAAAGAAACTTAAGGTGAAAATCACAGACAAAAAAAGAAGATTAAAAGCGATTGAAAAACATGAAGTTTATCGACCATCAGAAAGAAAGGCGAGGTGGAAATAAGAGCGCGGTGATCTCATTTCGAATAAAAAACGAAAACTTGAAAAACCTAGAAAGGGTTGGAAAGATGAAAGAAACTTTTCTTAGGAAAAATGAAAAACACGGGGTTGAAAAGGGAAAAATCGAAGTTAAGGTGATGCTTTTATGAGGATAGAAAGTTACTACTTAGTAGGAAATCAAGGAATTAGTAAGCTGTTTTCGTAGAATGGCATTTATTTTGAGGACTTAGATGAGGATAGGATTGAGGAGAAACAGTCTGAAATAAATGCTTACGGTTATTTCTGACATTTTGACCACATTGTAATTCTTAGCTTAAGTTTAAGAAGCATTTTTTTTGCACTGCTAAACCTCCATCAACCCAGTCGAATCCATTCAAAACCCCATCCAATCTAAAAAAACAAATAATTAACCCTAGTCCTTAATCCTAATCTAAGAAGTCCCAACCTTACATTTGCCCTTTTTGTTAAAAATCTTCACATCTGCTGCAAAATAGCAAATATCCGGTCTATTCGGAGTTCTAACAACCAACAAGCAATTTTCCGTTTTTTCCAAGACTTCTAGCCTTTTAAACAATGCGATTCCATTACTTTCACAAGTGCCAAGCACAACAAAGTCACTCTGATCATTTTTTCTAACAAGTGCGACCTGAAAAACGACAGGTTCATCAAAGTTAACCCTGTTGAATTTAGAATCAACGATTTCGATCATTAAAGAAAATGGCTTTTGAACAAATATTTTAGAAGGCAGGTCATTCAATAAGTTCACTGAAAGTCCTTCTTTCACATCTTGAGTCTCAGTAAGTGGAATTTCAAGAGGCGAGATAGGAACTGAAGGGATTTCCTCCGGGTTTACTTTGCCCTCAGTCATCGCTTTCAACACTTCTGGCTGAGAGCTGATGAAGGAGAGAATAGAGCAAAGCAGGTTTGAATGCGGTTTCGGTGAAGTCAGCAAGTCACTTTTTTGTTTATGACAGTTGCACTTCCCGTCTTCTGCTGAGCACAGAATGTTTAGTTTACACATTTATAATGCTATTATTGGATAAAATACCAAACTCTTACTGATTTTTATTATTTGATGATTTTCGTGGGTTTTATAGGAAAATATTGGAAATCGAGGATTTTTGGTTAAACCTTGTGAATGATGGAATTTTTGATTAGGACTTTTTTAAATGTAATTTTTTTAAGTTATTTTCGTAATAATGGAAGATAAGAAACTTGGAAGGCCCATTGGTCGAAAATTACAACTTGTGCTGCTTATTCCAGTTTTAGTCGGGATTATCATTTGCACAATCATCGTTATCACAATTGTTTTCATTTCACAGAGCGCCTGGGTAGAAGACACTAAATCTTTTCTGATCTCCAAAGAAAAAGAGTACCTTCAAGTCTACTCCAAGTCCATAGCAAGCAACTTAGAGTCAGTTCTCGGTAATCAATGGTACTACTTAAACTTCTTGACAGGAATCTACGAAAAGACCTCAAATGGTCAAATCGAGAAATCAGAAGACATAAAATCACCAAAATACATAAACGCCTACCAAGTCACTAGTTCTAAATATCCTGACACTTCTCAATCCGAATGGCTTTCAGGAAAAAACGGCACTGTTGAATTTTTCATGAGCCAGCTAGAACTGACTGACCCTTTCATGCGAATTATTCAGCAAGCGTCAAACATCAGTCTTCAACTCGGTTACGTTCTGAATGAAGACGACGAAGACGTGATGTACATCTACCCAGTGCATAATATGACCTTCATCAAACAACAGTATAACTATGAAGCCACCTGTCAAAAGTCAACTTCTCCTTATTCCCCTACTTGCTCTAATCCTTTCGCTCTCTTAAAAGGTAAAGGTCTGAAGTTGATTCCTTATTACGACGTTGATAGACTTTTCATCATGAACAACTTTTCAGCAGGGGCTGGAGTCAGCGTCTTGGATAAAAACTTTTTGTTGGAAAATTTGAAAAGTTATGAAAATTATAAAATTTTTTCCTGTCATCGTGAAGGCAACTGGACATTGCTGGTCTCTGATGAAGAAGTGGATGACTTTGCAGGAAAGGATATCTGGACAGCTATGTATAAAAACAGCAATTCTGAAAAAAAAGACTTTAAAAAAGAAGTTGTTCCGAAATTTAATGAAAGTGATTCTGGGATTATTGGAAAAAAGATTGGCGGTGATTTCACTTATTTCGCTTTTAATAGAATGAATTTGACAGTTTATGAAAAGTATGAAGATAGTTATGTTGTTGGAGTTTCTAGAACGAAGACCTCGATTCTTAAGGACTGGGATGGTTTTATTGACAGGTTGTTGAAATTAAGTATTATTCAAGCTTGCGTTTTTGGAATTTTTCTTATCGTTTCACTTATAATTGCCTGGCTTTTATCACTTTTGATATCTAATCGGGTGACCCGGCCGATAGACACGATAACAAACTACTTGAATAAAAATGATCCACCTCTTTTCAGCATTCAACAGACATTCAACAGTCAAATCAATACCATCATTGAAAACTTAAGAAAAATCGAAACTATTGAAAAGTTTATTGATCCTAGTTTCTTAATGCATCCTTTAATGAAGACTCGCATTCAAAACCTTCAAGTAGCTGCTCAGTTGTTCAGAGAAGTTGATAACAAACGAGGACTTTCTATTTGTTACAATATGATTGGAAATATCATGTTTTTTAAGAAAAAGTACCAAGAAGCTGAAGATTATTATCGGAAATCTTTAAAGGCTCTTGAAGATCTACTTGTCGAGATTGATCAACAAGAAAAGGAAGAGTTTGGACTTAGTGAAAATGAAAAAACCAAGTTAAACATAAAAAGAGATAATTTCAAAGACTCTTGGAATGATGAAAAAAGGTTTGTGGAAGAAGGAATCAGTGAAAAACTTCAACAAATCTGCATGTCTCTCATGTTTAGACTGAAAGAATGTCAAGTAGAATGCACTTTAGTTGAAACAAGAGCGAAATGGAAAGAACTGATAAAACTTCAAACCCAAATCTTGCAGTACTACGAAAGTTCCAGATTAAATTACGTGAAATACCTGAAACTCTTAATAGACTTATCTGAAAGTTACCAAGTCCTTCAATATTTCCACACTTCAAACGAACTGCTAGAAATAGTTTCAGAAGAGCTCTGGAAAATCGACGTTGAAAAGAAAACTGAAGTCGACATCGACGTGAACAGATTAAGAAAAATTGGCATCTCGATCATTGAAACAGAAATCATGACTCATTTCAAAGTTGACAACTTGACCTTCGAAAAAGACATCTTGATGCAGCGAGTTCTCTACCGCAAAAGCAAGAACGCTTTAGACAACAACAACTACTACAAAGCCGCAGTTGACCTAACCTTAGCTCTTGTAATAATCACTTAGGAATACGGAAGATACTACGACCCTGAAGTCAGAAACGACTGCATAAAACTCTTGTTTAACTTATTTAATCGTTTTGGACTAGGAGAAGTCGTTCCAGAGCTAAAATATCTTCATGAAAAACTTGAACGTCCCAAGATAAACGTGATGATGTGCCTCGCTTACGACATTAAAAACAACTCTAAACTAAATCTTCAACTTACAAAACTTTCTTCTGCTCTTTTCACTCATGATGCACTCAGATTTGGAGCAGTTACTAAAAACAGTAGAGTAAAATTCATGCAACTTTGTGAAAGGGACTTTCCTGGACTTGACTTGGAAAATCTTATGATTCAATCAAAAAACAGCGACGATAATGAAAGTCTCATCGATTTAATGCATAGAGGTTTAGAACAGTTCACTTTTTTCACAGATGATAAAACTACTGCAAGTCGACTTATTGTTTTTTATAAAAAAGACCTGGACTTACCCCAACCTCCTCCAGTTGGAAATTTAGAAACCCTGGCTTCAAAAATTTCAGAAAAAGTTGAAATTTTATTTTTAAGTCTTGGAGAGACCTACTCCTTAGATTTCGAAATTTTCCTGGAAAACAACCACGGCGAGTTCCTTGACTGCAAAGAGATCGACTTGGTAAGTCTAGAAGAAAAAATGAGAAGAATGCTAAAACTTAACGAATAAACTCTAGACTGTCTAAAACCATTCTAAATTTAAACATGGACAAAACCAAAAAAAACGCCTGTGGATGTTTTTCCTTTCTTCGCAAACGAGTCAAAAAAAAGACTGACCGGTCTCTGGTCATCGAAGATATTCAAAGACGTGAACCTGAAGAAGCGATTTTTGAACGAGGGAAAGAGCTCAACTCTTCTGTTGAACATTCTTTGGTCACCACTCAGAAACTCTTTAGTCCTGGGAATTTTTTTAGGTCGACTATCATGGCTCCTTCTTGTAGAACTCCGCAAATGCACAACTTGAATAGGAATAATATGATCGGATTTCATGATAAGGCGGAAATTACTACTGCTAGGTTTATTCTTAGTCAAGAAGCGAAATTTAGAGATGAAAATCAACAGAGTTCTTTGAATTCTTCTGTTGAGATTCAGAGGTTTGGGTCGTTTTATAGAGAGATTAAACAAAAGGTTCTGTTTGTGGATGAGCCTGCAGGCAAAGCTTCGGAAAACAAGATACAAGATATTGAATATTCCCAAAAGAAACCAGATAATTTATCCAATGAAAATCTCAATGAAGGGCTCCAAAAAGTAAATCAAAGCAAAAACATTGTTAAAGAAGATGAAAAAGACAATAGTTCAATAAAAAAAGAAAGTTTTTTAGAGAAACTAACTCTGAAGCTAAACTCTGACCTAAATTTCAATCATCCTGACAAATTCTTAATAACTGCTCCTAGAACATGCAAAGCTAACGAGTTTAAAGGAAATGAGCCGGTAGTGTCTCCAAGTCTTGAGCTTCTTGATCAATCTCATATGTCTCACCATTTTCCCTTACTTGAAATCAGTCCAATTAAATCAATAATATCGATGGATGACTACTCAGATATTGTAAACGCCTTTAATCACCAGCCTTCAAAACCAATTATTCCAGATCTGTTCATCAGAAACAAGATCAAGCCCCGACCCCTCCCATTACTAAAGCCATCAACACCAAGG
The DNA here is from genome assembly GCA_006503475.1 of Stentor roeselii. NCBI lineage: Eukaryota > Ciliophora > Heterotrichea > Heterotrichida > Stentoridae > Stentor > Stentor roeselii. The sequence continues at coordinate 34,869 of RSEH01000248.1, forward strand.
TACCTAGGTAAGCAGCAATTGTTACCTAAGCTGCGAAAAGACAACCAGATTTTATTGGAAAATTTGATATTTAAGTAATATAAATAGTAATTAACTATGCAAGCATTCACATAACCAACAAACAAGTCTACCACACCTAAAACAAGGCGCAACAACTTTCACAATATTCACTTCTCCACAAATCCCACAAAAGATTTGAGGTCTATCAACTAAATTTTCAATTTCTAAAACCCATTCCGCAGCTTTTTTCGAATTTTCTGTCTTAAAAGACAAAGTCTTATGTTTTGTGTATATTTCAAGTGTTTCTTCATTGGAAGAAACTTCTAAAATATCATCAAAAGACACGATTTTTTGAACTTTTAGAGGAGCTGATGCGAAAATGATGAAATTATCGAAGATTATCAAAGAATTTTGCTGGTTTGTCAAACGTTTTATTGGTTTTTGCTTCGGGTCTTCAAGATATGAAATTAATTCTTTTTCATTTGGGGCAGTTTTAAGTGATTTTGTTAGTCTCCAACTGGCAAGACTGATAATTTCAACGATTTCGTTTAGAGAAGTTGACTGGTCTTTTGAGTACTTGGAGTAGAGGTACTTTTGAAGGAGATTTATAAAAGTTTTCTGATTGGATCTTACCAGTTCTTGACTTATCGAGCATAAAAAAGGTGAAAGAGCCAGTTTTTCTTCTGATTTTTTAAGAATCTTTAAACAAAGATCATAAGAATCTGTGTACAACGGAAGAAAAACCAGGAAATCTTCAATATTTTCTGAATGCTCTTCTAAAGAATTCATAAAAATCTTGTTAACTGAAACTGATTCCACTAAATTTCTCATTAAAATCACTAAATTACCTTCTTTTCTCAGGTTTTGAGGTAGTTTTGAATAACTGTCAATTAAAATTTTGATAGAAATAAGATGTTTTTGAACACCCTGCAAAAAAGCCTGGTCTTCAAAAGGTTGAATCTTATAAACTCTGTCATGTTCCTCAAAAACCTGAGCAAATCGAAGCCGATTGACACAAGCTTTCGGAATAAATCCTTTTTCCCCATTAAAAGAAATACCTTTAGCCCAATTCTGATGAAAATCTCCAGCTCTTAACACAAACCTTTCTCCTGCCTCAACTTTTAACTCACCTGCGCCATTCGGTTCAAATTTTTTTTGAATAAAAGAATTTCCTTCAGTGATTTTTTTTCTTATGTATCGAAAAATGCTTTCTTTGTCTTTGAAGACTTTCAAAGATTTTTGATTGAATTCGAGTCGGACTGGATAGTCTTTGGTCCTTAGTTCGTTTAGAGTGAGTCTTGCTTGGGACTCTAAAGATTGAAAGGCTGAATAAAACTCGGAAAGATATTGACTTGTTAATAGAACATGTTCACTTAGAGGACCTACTAAATAAATTCTTCCTGAACTTTGAAGGTCTGAGAGAGATAATTGGAATTCTTTGTGTTTTATTAGGTATGAACTCCAATATTCTTCTTTGATTATTTCCATTTCTTTTAGTCTGTGGTCTTGAGTGATTTTACTGGATTCTAAAAGGATTTTCTCGAAGAGATACTTGCAATGTGACCGAGTCTCATACAACTTCAAAGAATTTCTAAGTCTTTTATTCCACTTCGCAACCAAAGCAGACAACTCCTGATACTTAATCGACTACCTATTCCTTACCAACTTTTCATCAACCAAAGAAGAGAAGTTCAAAGCAGCACTCTTAAAAAACTCTGGAAAAGTAAAGATAGAAGTAATATCCGCGATCAAATTAGAAGAATTAACAAGTGCCGAAAAGAAATCTAATCAAATTTTACTCTGCAAATGAAAAGAAAGACTAGAAAATTCTAAAGAAAGTTCTTCAGTTTTCTTAATAACATCCTCAAGCCACTTAGATTTGCCTTCAACATCATGTTCAAGTTCGACTTTGATTTCTTCAAAGAAATTATCTTCCATTTAATACTTTAGCGATTATTCTTTTCTATAATGATCAAGTCCTGATAGTAAACCTCTTTTTCAGGAAATATTTCAATTTCCCAGATTTCCCAAGAATCTGGTTTAACAAAAACGCCTAATTTATTGCAAATTGCCATCAACTCATTCAATCTAACCTTTCCACTTCTTTTTTCATCAACTTTTCTGCATTCCTCTAAAAAATCATTGGAATGCTCGAATAAACTACTTTTCAATCCTTCAATCACATGGAAAAAGTTACCATCAGGGAAAATTTTCCAGTCATCGAAAAGTTTTAAGATCTTTTTGCAGATGCTTAACAAACCGACTCTTGCATATTTGAGCTCGTCTTCGGGGTACTCGAATTTTCCTTCTGGTTGAATGAGGAACTTCGCTAATTTTAAGTTGTTTTCTTTGTTTTTCAGGTCTAGACTGCTTTTGTAGAACATTTCAGAAAGTGAGTTTACTGATACTTCTTTAACTTCTCGGGAATTTTCGTCGAAGAGGTGGTCTAAGAGTTTGGACTTGAGAAGTCCTTTTCTTTGGAGTTTGATTCGGATTTCTTTGATGATGTGTGAGATGTCGTAGATGTCTATTGATTTTACTTCTACTCGTTGAACTGATGGGCCTATGTAGTTGATGTCTGGGATAATCAAACCTTCTGGAAGATTCGGAGTCACTTGATTATACGTCAATCTTTCAACCACTGGTTTTTTCGGTTCAGGTATCTCTTCACTGCTTGACTCAACATCATCAATAGGCTCATATATATATTCTTCATATTTTTCCTCTAATAAAGATAAAGAAATCGAGTTTCCTTCTATTTCCATAACTTTAAATGCCTCTTCAATATACTTTTTCTTAATTTTATATTTGTGAGACTTCAGACTTAAATATATCTCTTCAATGTCAAGTACACCATTGCTATTCTTGTCCATCAAAGAGAAAAAAACATTAGTATCAAGATGTTTTTTACTCGCGATGTTAAATATTTTCTGAAATAAACGAGGAGGATTTCTCGATTTTTCAGTTTTCGGTTTAGTTTTCGATGTGACTAAAATCGTTTGAGCACGTTTCAATTCTTTTTCAGTCTTCAAAGATTGAGACTTGAGTTGTTCCAAGATAATATTTTGTTCATTCAGCTTGAGTTCAGTAGCATAAATTTTTTTACTAAGACTTTCGCCGTTTTTTTCTAATTCTTCAAGTTTTCTTTTAAGTGTCTCTTCTTCTTCAATGAAAAATTGTTTATCATTCACGATTTTTTCTTTAAATTCTATTATTTCTGCCTTGAGCCTGTTCAATTGATTCTTCTGTCCAAAAGATTTTCTCCTTTTTTTCGGACTCGATTCAGCAACAGCGACTTTTTCCTTAAGTTCTAAAATTTCTTCTCTTGCAGCACTAATAAAATCATTATGTTCAAGATTTTCACGTCTCAATGACTCGAAATCCTTAAAAAGTCTAAAAAGTTTCTCTTGACATTCAAGACTTTCAATAGAAATTCCTCTCTGTTGAGTGATTTCTTCTAAATGACGGCGAAGACGAGTACATTCATCGGCATATGTCTGAACTTCAACTTCAATTTCATTCATTCTACAATTTTTTTTATGTTTTTTTACTTTCTCTAGTTTTTCTTGTTTTTTCTTGAGTGTTTCTTTCAATTCTTTTATTTTTTCTTTCAAATTCGCTACCAGTGATTTTTTGGATGATGAGTCATTAACAGTTTTTAAAGATCTTTCGATTTGGTTGATTTGAGTTTTTATTTTTGTGTTGTCTTCTGATAAACTGTTGATTTTTATCTTCAGGCAGATGTTTTCTTCATAAATTTTTTTTCTTTTAAGCTCTCCTGACTTGCCCAGGGAATTTTTACTGTCGAAGCTGTTCCGGTTACCGGGTCTGAAACTTGGAAATCCGTTTTTGGACTTTCTGGAAAGGGCTGAATTGCTTGATTCTCGGACTTTTGCACTTACTGGTCTTTTGTAAAGAGTTCGATTGTCCCGGTCTTCTTGAGGTAAAAGTAGATCATCATTCATGAAATAGTTTATTAGAAGAGTATGTTGGATGAAATTTTTTTTTTAATAATTTTAAGATTTTTTGCTGGTTTTCAATGAAAGTTTGGAGGTTTGTTAAAGATTTGGATTTTAATTATCGGTAAGGAAATAATGAATTTTAATCACATTTAAAATAAGCTATAATTATGTCTTAAAGCAGTTTTAATAAAGGAATCACGGACAATAATCCCGATAAGGACTCCTTTCTCAGTCACATAAACCTGGGACAGATTCAACATCAAAAACATAAACTGTATCTTAGCAAAAACCGTAGTATGCACAATAGAAAAAGGAGAATCATCAGTCTTTAAATAAACACTTTTCAAATCAACATTCGTTGATAAGAACCTTTTTGAATCACTAGTTTCATTAAATGACAAAGAATAAGTCCTAGAAGCTCGATGAGGCATCCTTTCATTGAAAAATTCGTCATCAGCGTTGAGTGCAAGCATATCATTTACCATTTTTTTTAAGTAGTCTTGAGAGGTTTCTCCAAGTGTATGAAAAATTTCATCAAGTTGGAATTTTATGTATTTTTTTGCATTTTTTACTCGAATTTCATACATCAAAGTCCCGTCTCTGTCAATCACAGGAATGCTCACCACGTATTTAGTGCACATGAAGACTGCATCAATCAAGTCGCTTATTTGACTGTCAAGAGATATGCAAGGAAATCTTGTATTCACCAGGTTTACTGCTGTCAAATCATACATTTCGGGAGATTGAAGAAGAGGTAAGTATGAGATTCTTTTTAGTGTAAGCATACTGTCGTAAAATGAAATAGTTAGAAAGCTGCTTGTGGAATATGCGATGAATACTGCTACCATCATTGGAACTAGGTAATGTATCTGACCTGTCATAGAAAAGATAACAACAGGTACCGAAATCGAATGAGTCAAAGCAGAAACCAAAGCAGCAGCTCCAACAGCTGCATATTCATTAGCAAGTTGACTTCCCATGACAAAATCCGCAAAAATTCCAAAGAGTCTTCCAAAAACCGCTCCACAAGCAAACATCGGAAAAATAATCCCGACAGGTGCTTCAAGACTAGTTGCAAGAGCCGTAGTAACGATTTTAATAAAAATATAAAACATCAAAGCAGCAGGTAAATACCCAGGCCCCCATGCAGGTTCTTTTAAATGCGTTGAAAACATGCTGTTCATGACACTGACATCAGGGACTTCAAGGAAAGTTGTCCAAAAAGTAAGTAAAGATGATAAAATTGATACAAAAATTATGTAACGGTATCTTGAGTGGATCATTGGAATCGTTCGATGAAGACGATGGTAAACTAAAAATTTGGAAAGAGAAATAAATAAGAATGCTAGAAGTCCACATAAAAGTCCGAGAATTGCAAATAAAAATACATCTATTGTTGTTCCTTCAGCTTTGAAATCTGCGAATTCGACACCTTGGATTAACTTTGATAACTGGAGAAGTTTTGTAAAAATACTGCAAAGTAATGTGCAGAGAGCTGCTCTCCACATGTTACTGACTACATAAAAACTTGATGATATTTCAATACTGAAAATCATCGCGCCTATTGAACTGTTAAAAACTGCAGCCAGACCGGCAGAAAAAGAAACCGACAAGAACTGGTTCCGCCGAGTAGGATTCTTATAAATAAATTGAAAAAATTTACTTTTCATCAACTTATAACAAATAATTCCAGAAACATGTACAAAAGCTCCTTCTTTACTCATACTGATTCCCGCTCCGATCAATAAAATAACAGTTAAAAGCTTTAAAAAAAGAGTTTGATACCCAAAAAACTTAGGAATTTTGACTCCGGAAATGACAGCCTTGACTTCAGCGATTTCACTTTCTTCAGCTGTTTTCGGAATAAAACTTGATACAAAACACGACAAAAGACAAATAGTTGTACAAAAAACCACCCAAAGTAAAAGATCGACTGCAAGAATCGATGTTGAAATACTCATAACATGAAGCTTTTGGAGATATTGAATCAGAAGATCTTGTGTAAAACAAGCTAATGTTGTGAAGAAAGCAAGAAGAACTAGACCTAAGATGAATCTGTAGTTTAAGATATGTTTTCCGAGGTATGGGTTTTTGTAGCTTTGTTTCTGGGTTTCTGATGTTGATATGAACTTTGAGGTGGAGATTTCGTCTAGCTCTGAAAAATAGTCAACGATTATCTTGTTTGCTCGTTCTAAACGGTTTGGGTTGATTTGGAAGATCATTGTTCTTTTTATGTTTGATCGCATGTTCATGAAATCTCCTACCATCTGGAGAATTTTTATAATAATGTTATTAATATTCCAAACTCTCTTATTCCCAAATAAAACTTCACCACAAATCAAAAAATCCTAGAAATCCTTACAATCTTTAAAATTCTTTTCTCATGGAAGCAGGAATAGATACCAGAGCAGCCCTCTGCCTCGCTATGCAAACCCTATGCACAAACGAGTTCACAATAAAGCTAAAAACCACGACAGTCCCTCTTTCCTCTCTAATAGATTCACGTGGCTTCAACATTTTCCATGATATTGCTGAATGTTTCGTGAAAGAGTCCTACCTTCTCGAATACCTGGAAATCCTTTGCAGTGAATTCCAAGACAGGTACTTCGACGAGTCAAAAGAACTCATTTCAAAGATGCTTAATTCAAGTGCAGGCGACGATAAGATGACTCCAACAATGCTTGCCGTGAGACACAACCGAAGCGTAATTATTAGATAGAGACTACTGAAGGAGTTTATTAGACTTGGAGCTGACTTCTGTAAAAAGGAATCAAATGGCAGGAATATTGTTCATATCGCTGCTGCAAGTGGATTTGAATTGATTTTGGTTTATTTGTGCTTTGATATCAAGATGTCTTATGTTGAACCTGACCGTGGAGGACGCACTCCTCTTCACTTGGCTTGCTTGGAAGGACAGGTTGGCACTGGCATGCTGCTTATTATTTGGAATGAAGAAATTGATGTTCTTGATAAGGAAGGATTCGCTCCTATTCATTTGGCTACTCTTGCACAGTCTTATAAAATTGTAAGAAATTTACTTATTATGGGAGTTGACCCCAAGAGTACTACTTCTGATAATGTTACTGCTTTGGATATCGCTCTTCAGAGGCAAGATAAGTCTATTGTGAAACTTTTGGTATGGGTTAAGTAGAAACCTACTCCTTGCTGTTGTTATTTCAACCCGTTTCATAAGAAAATTAAACCTGTTAAGTCAAGTTATATGAGACTGGTTTTATTTTTGTTGCTGTCAATATTCCGAATAGGAGTTATATCAACAACAATCCTACCCAACATGAACATCTTAGCAGGTATTCCATCAGTATGTTTATTTTTCTTATCACTATTCTTCTTCTTCATCAGTTGCTGTAAAAGTCCAGGTTACACCCAAAACCCTCAAAATTTATCCTTAACCTCCTTATACGAGTCCTACCGTCCTGAATACGTTTGCCCTTACTGCGAAAAACGTAAACCAAAGCACGCCCGTCACTGTCACTACTGCAAGCGTTGTATAAAAGTAATAAAAATTCAGCAATTCGACCATCACTGCCCATGGATCAACAACTGTGTCGGTAAAAAGAACTACCGATTTTTCATGTGTTTTTTAACTTTCAGCATTTTTGACTATTCCTTGCAATCTTCTCTTGCAGTAATGAATTATCTTGGAATATTCACAGAAAAAGAACATTTTTTCTATGAAATTAAAAGAGAATTAATCGTCACTGCCCTGGGAATCGCTGGCTTGAGTCTTGCTTTTCTCGTCTTTTTTATGCCTGTTTGGCTTACGCAGATCATGAACTGGAGTTGTTCAGGTAGTAAAAAGGGGAAAAAAAAGGTACTTGTTAGACATTCATCTTCTTCTTTTGTAGAAGTTTCTGATACTGCTTCTATGATGAAGACTGCTGATCATGATTTTAATTCGAGTGGGTTCAACCAGGCGAGTTTTTTGATGAAAGACGTGAAAAGTGATGATGAGACTGGATGTTGTTTATCGAGTAGTAAGTTATAAGGTATTTAATATGAGATTATAAATGAAAAGTCCTTACTTTGGAGATATTCTTGGAGCCAATCGAGGAGTTGTTGCTTATGCAAATAAAGGATGGAGTAAAGAAAAGATTGGGTTTCAACAGGTTTATGGAATTGAAACTGGAATTAAGTATCAATGTGTTGAATATGCTAGAAGGTGGCTGGTCATTGTTAAAGGTTTGAAGTTTGAAGATGTTGGGATCGCTACCCATATCTGGGAACTCAAAGTACTGCATGATATCATAACGAATCAAGAAATTCCACTAACTCAAGTGCCTAATGGTTCAGGTACAAGACCAAAAGTCGGCGACATTTTAATCTACAACAACGGTGGAAGACTCCCCTTCGGCCACGTGGCCATAATAGTATGGATAAACCCATCAAACCTCTCCTTAAGAATCGCCGAGCAAAACGAATTCGACCATTTTTGGCATGGAGACTATTCACGAGAACTATCCTTAAACCCTTCAAAACATTTCAAAATCTCCGACAAGTACCCAATTCTCGGTTGGCAGTCCTACGCAGATAGATAACTTTTATCCATTTATAAATCCGGCCAATGGTATTCATTACTTAGTCCCGTCGATACGACTCAAAAACCACGACTTTCAACCCTCAAGGTCGACTGATGCAAGTTGAGTACGCAATGGAAGCGATAAACAACGCAGGTTCAACAGTCGGAGTTCTTTGCTCAGAAGGAATCGTCATCGCAGCAGAGCGCAAACAGACTTCAAAGCTCTTGGAAAGGTCGAAGTACAGTGAAAAAATGTACCAGATCGACTCACACATCGTCTGTGCAGCAGCAGGACTGACAGCAGATGCGAACATCTTGATAAACTTTGCAAGGAATATATGTCAGGACTATTCTTATACTTATGGACAGCCTGTCCCTGTTGAACAACTGGTAAGGCAACTTTGTAATGCAAAACAAAGATACACCCAGCATGGAGGACTTAGACCCTTTGGAGTTTCTTTCTTGTATGCTGGATGGGATCCCATTTATGGCTCGCAGCTTTACTGCTCGGATCCGAGTGGGAATTATTTGGGGTGGAAGGCGATTGCGATTGGAGCGAATAATCAGTCTGCTAGTGGAATTTTGAAACAGGATTATGATGAAAATTGTAGCCTTAGGCAGGCTATGGGACTTGTTGCTAAAGTTATTTGTAAGAGCATGGATACTAATTCACCTACACCGGATAAGAGTAAGGGTTATTTAGTTGAGATTATTACGGTTACCAAGGGAGACAAAGGAGTTAACTATAAGGCTCTTAGTGATGAGGAGGTGCAAAGTATTCTTAAAGAGTTTGGATTAGTTAATTAGATAGGGTTTATGATTGGAGGAATGGCTTTGGAGATGGGTGAGATGTGATAATATGAGGGCTCTCTTGCACATCTGAACTCTTTATATATCTATTATCAATCTGCTTATTATTAAACTGCCCTTCAAACTTCTCTCAATACGGCGGAAATTCATGGGCAATAGTGACTGGAAGTACAGACGGTATCCTTAAAGGTTTCGCCTACACCTTAGCAAAGCGAAGTTTTAACATAATCTCGATAAGTCGAAGTTTAGAAAAGCTCAAAGTTCTATCATCAGGCCTGACATCAAAGTTCGGCATCCAAGTGAAAAGCATACCAAAAGACTCGACCTCATTTTCAACAATATTTACTCACAAACAGGAGGTTTTCGACCCTAACATGTGGGTATATTTTTGATACAGTTTGCATCAGCAGGTGCATTGAGATGGGGTTGACTTGCCCCTTTTGCAGAGGGATGATCTATGAGCACATTCTCTTTTCCTGGATGATATATATGGAAGCAGACTCAGGAAACGGAAGGCCAAAAGCCTTCAACATGACTTCTGTGAGATGGAAATCAAGGACGCCAGGAAAAAGAAGAAAGTCTACAAGAAGGAGCTCAAGGAGTCCCAGAGAGAAATCACCTTGCTAAGGGAGGAGATCAAGCACCTTCAATCAAAGGGAGTAAAAGAGAATCCTAATCAATTTTTTGATTTGATACTTTTTAATAATAATATGTTTTAGCATTAATGATCAATCTGGTCCAAATACAAATCTCATCGGCTCGATTAAGAACTTAAACATGAAAAATGATTCGAAAGAGTTAAAAGATTAACATTTAATATATAAAGGAAAACTTAAAGATTAATTCAGACTTAGTCAATTAAGTCTAAATTCAAGCAGATTTTTCAACAAGTTTTTGAAAAAATCGAAGAAAAGTAAAAAACACAAAAAACTAGGTTTCTAAAAGAAACTCAGCTGTGGAAACTGGAAAGCAAATTTCACCTTAAAACTAAAGATGAAGCAATAAAAAATGCTGAAGACCTTCAAAAGGCTTGGACTATTGCAGAAATTTCCTTTAATAAAAGTTAAACAGCGTAAAAACAAGAAGAATCCACTACCAGAGAATCAAAATATTGGCATGCTTTAGATAAGGGTTTTTGAATCGAAATTCAGAGGTAAAGTCTGAGAAACTTTAAAAAATCCGAAGAAAATCCTGATCACTTTAATTGCTTTGAATAATAATAAAGATCTCTAAAATCATAAAGTCTATATAATTAAGATTGTTACCCTGATATAAGAAAGGCTCTTCTGGCCAAGGTGAACTGGGCGAAAAGTTCATGTTTGGCCCTGAATTGGACGGTTCAATGAAAAGACATCGATATCGACTCTCTTCAGATCCACAGCTCTAAAACCATCACAATAAACACGATCATAACCACAGAAGACAGGCTCTGCCATATTTTGCGAAACCTGCTTCAATTCAAGGGAAGATTTTTTTACTGAGTTCGAAGAATACAGATCAAGATGATTCGAAGCAAGCCTCTAAGAGAATCGATATTTTCAAAAAAGTTGAAAATCGCTTTTAAAGTTAAAAAAACAGTTGCATGACATGAATGAGCTGATTTCCTAATCCAAACCAAATAACTGAGAATTGGTATCTTGATGGCTAGGAAATCTGATCAAGTCATGGTGGTATATTTGACTATTTCTATAAATCAAGATAAACTATTTACTGATTTTAATTCATCGCTAAATCCCTTCACCTCTTAAAAATTAATCTCAAGACTCTAAATCAAAATGAATTTCAAATTCTATTAACTTATTAAAGCAAATTATAAAACCAGATCTTTAATAAAAATGAGTTTCGCCGAGAACCTTCACGATCGTTTTGAGCTTGTGCATCTCCATTCAATCTCACTTCGAAAAGGCATGAGCGACTTGATTTCATTTTCAGAAGAAAAGGCGGCAGTGGAGGACTCATACGGAAAAGGTTTAAAGCGAGTAGTGAAAAGTCCTTATTTAATATCAATCAAGGAACTTTAGCCAAAGTGATTCTCGCCCTAAAAAGAATTCCCTAAATAAAGCGATGCAGCTTGAATACTTTCAGAAAACCTTCTAAAAGACCTAGAAAACTCTTTGAAAGACCTTCTATGAAACCAGTTGAAGACCTTATCAAAAACCAGAAGGTAAAAAAAGCCAAAACAAACAACAAGTACTGGCAGAAAGACTCAAAAGGTTCAAATTAAGATACATGAAAACTTGCAAAGCAAGCGAAACTTTGACACTCCAGCTCGAAACCCGCAGCCTTCAAGTCGAAGAGATAAGATGATGCGACGAGTCATTATTTTGAAGCAGGAAATCGAGAAAAAACCTGAAAGGATATAAAGACGCTCCAACACAACGAATAAAAAAAGTTCACAGATTTCATGTAAAAAATCCTAAAAGTCTACCAAATCAAGAAGATCAATGAAAGACTACCTCAGAAAACTAGTCATCTATTAAACCTCTTACCTCAAAATCTTCAATAAGAGATTAATAATCTTGCCAAAGACATTGAAAGTGTCAATTGTCGGCCAGACATCCAGTAGTTCATTTACGAAAACTCTTCATCTTCTACCAAAAACTTCAAATTTGAATTCGAAAGCTACTCCTGTACTCATGAAACATTCTAAATATCGACTCAGAACACCTTCAGTGAAAATTCCGATGAACAATTCATTTCTATTTCAAACAAGACCTCAGCTGAGGAAATCATCAAGTTCGGGAAAGGGTCATAGTTTCTAAGTTTAACTGCGGAATCATCTGCCGTGATGAAGACCTGACGAAATTTTCAATATTTGCAAAGGATTCACTTGCATGGCGCGGTTTGCATCGATTTTTAATCGAAACCTCTTCTGCATGAGCAGGCCTTTTATCAGATGGTCGGGCTTATTAATATTTTTTTGACTGAGGAGAATGATATTCCTGTGTTTAAGAGGTTTTCGCATGTTTTCAGGTGCTTTAAAATGGAAAATGGGGAAATGGCTGTTTTGTATGTTGTTAAAAATCATGGAATTTTGAAAAAACTTGATATGTGGGAACTAGCAGTATTGCTTTCTATTAATGAGGATATCAGGTGGCATGAACAGTTCAAGGAAGAGGCAGGATAAGGAAAAAGATTAAAAAATCTGGTGTTTTTTCAACTTGGCACTTATAATACTTTGATACGGCTTTTGGAGTTTATGTTAAGTATTTAGCTGAAGTTATTTTAAAGTATTCGTGTCGGTTTGAACTTGAACTTCAGGATACAAGGACTTTATTGGCATCAAATGTTTAACTCGAAAATGCATCATTATCTTTAAGCTGTCGTAAAAAGCAGCTCAAAGAAGTAAGTCATCATGATTAAACATCAACAATAATTTAAATATTACTCATGCACGCACCGAAAACCTGTTGATCGACCTTGAAAATGCCTTTCACGATATGTTTCTTCTCATCACACCAAAAAAGACTCTATTCTCGCCTCTCTTGTTGGTGAAATCAAAGAAAATACGATGGTATGTCGAATTTCACCATTCGAAAGATTATTAGCAAAGATTTCATCTGCAAGAGCATCTTACTGAACTTTTTACAGATGACTTTCCTGAAGGCTCAGAATAATTAAAACGCAAGTGCCTTTCAAGCAGATTTTATCAAAGAAACTTACTAAAAGAGAATAAGTTCAGAAATTGTTTAAGAATAATAGAACAGATGCACAGTTTTTACTTATAATTTGCAAGTTTGAGCTTACTTCAGATATTTCCCTGATACTTTAGGGCGAGAATAGGGCCACTTGATATATTGAAATTCGAGTTTAATATCTGAAAATTCTTAATTACTATATTCATTATTGATCGATTCTTAATTATTACAGTTACTAAGGGAGATAAATGAGTTAATTATAAGGCTGCTAGTGATGAGAAGGTGCAAAATATTCTTAAAGAGTTTGATTAGTTAATTAGATAGGTTTTATGATTGGAGGAAATGGCTTTGGAGATGGGTGAGATGTAATAATATGATAGATTGGATCCTATTCCTAATCGGTCTCTCTTGCACAACTGAACTCTTTCTCTATCTATTCTCAACCTGCTTATCATTAATCCGTCCTTCAAACTTCTCTCAATACGGCAGCAACTCATGGGCAATAGTGACTGGAAGTACAGACGGTATCGGTAAAGGTTTTGCCTACGCCTTAGCAAAGCGAGGTTTTAACATAATCTCGATAAGTCGAAGTTCAGAAAAGCTCAAAGTTCTATCATCAGACCTGACATCAAAGTTCGGCATCCAAGTGAAAAACATTCCAAAAGACTTCTCCGAGTGTCCAAAAGACCCAAGTTCATTTTTCAACGATATTTACTCCCAAACAGAAGGTCTAGACATCAGCATTCTAGTAAACAACGTCGGAGCAGCCCACACAAACCCTTTCTTAAAGCACAGCCTTTCAATCATTCTCACCCAACTGGCCTTAAACACCTTTGCTCTCACTTTCATGAGTAGAATGTACCTGAAACAACTATCCTCTCGTAAAAATCAGAGCCTTATCATCAACGTCAGTTCAATCATAGCTGAAATCCCGAAAAAAGGAAGCATAATTTACGCAGCTACCAAAAGTTTCGACTTGGTTTTCAGTCAGGTACTATCCTCTGAAAGTAAAATCAACGTTTTAGCCCTTCAACCTGGATTTGTAAAGACCCAACTTATTAAAAACGTGAAAAATCCTTACTTTTGCATTGATGTTGAAGAGTGTGTTGAAAGTGCTTTGACAGCTTCAGGAGTGGTGAGTACGACTTCAGGACATTGGAAACATGCTTTGTTTGTATCCATCATTAAAATCGTGAAGGCTTTTCACAAGTTTACTTAAAAAAGTTAATAGCTAAGGCTTTATATTCTATGGGAGAATGCACGTCGAGACCTGTTCAAGAGGACATCAACAAGCACATCACTGAAGTCAATAAAAAAAACGACCAATATTTTTCATATGAAATTCTTCAGGGCTTGACTAATGAAATGATTATTTCTTGTAACAAGTCTTCACTTTTACATTCAAAACTCAAACTTTTGCAAGAAAAAGTCAGTGATTTAAATGCAAAAGTTGAAAATTATTCACTTGATGCCCTTCCTGAGCTTAGAGTTGAAGTTCAAAAAGCTGTCAACTTGTTTTCTCAACCTTATTGCTTGAATAAAGGGAAACCTTTCGTTGAAGTAACTTTAGGACATGACGGGCCGAAACAAAAGACTTTCGAATCAACGATGTTCACTCCTTTTTGGTACAAGTTCTTTGTTTTTAAAGAACTTTTTCACTTCAGTTTCATAACTTTCAAAGTTTTATGCAAAAAGAGTTTTCATCAAAAGACTTTAGGAAGTCTTAAAATCATGATAAGCGATCTCGAAAATCAAAAAGTCCTGGAAAACTGGTTCGAGCTTGAAGAAAGTGACTCAAAAGGCATGATCCGTATTCGTATTCAGCACATTCATAATGAAAAAGCCTTTCTCAATCATTTGATTCAAGATGCCGAAGAAAAGATAAAATCCTTGAAAATCATGATTCAAGTTTTAGAAACCATTTAATAATCTTCTCTTAATCTCTAAATTTGTAAGTTATCTACTTCTTCTTAGGTTCAACAGGCACTTCCACGGCAGGAGTTTCAACAGGAAAGCTAAGTTCAAAGTTTTCTTTTGCCTTCTGCTCAAGTCTCTGCCACAAGAGTTGTTTTTCAAGAGCATTAAGGTCGTCAACAGCAGCAGCAAGAAAATGCAAATATTTCTTTTCATGCAACGTTAAAGTTTTTTCAATACTTTGAAGTTGTCTGTTTTTTTCTTACTTTTTCTGAATTTCTGCCACTTCCTTGTTTAAAGAAAATAGTCGGAATAGCGCTGACCTGGAATTCATTTATTAATATGTCTTTGACGTACACGACTCAACATTATGAATGGCAGCAAAGAGTCTTTCGAGAAACTCAGCTTGCTATGAGGTTTGAAAAGTAAAAGTCAAGCAGAATGTACCGAAGCTCGGAGAACTCTGTTAAAAACCTGCCTAGTCTCAGACGTGTCTTGACAAGGGGGTTGGAAAGTAAAAGTTTCAGGCCTTTGATTGCTGATCAAAGACCTGAAAGCAAAACTAGCAAAGTTTCAAATGTTTCTGTTGCTAAATCTTGCGCTAGAACTGCAAGGGAAGGGACTCAAATTTATAAAAATCATATTCAAGAACTTGAAACGCAGCTTAGAGATGAAAAGTTGAAAAGGATTAAATCAGAGAATTTGTTGAGTGAGTATCTTCATAAGAAAAAGACAAGGGGTTAAGGTAATTTGAATTTATTATTTAAGACATGAAAGCGATGAAGGTTATTGTTTATCAATAGGGTGTTAATTTGTTTTTCTTACTATTTACATGTTTTGAACTTTCATCAATCATAAGCTTTAAGATTATCACTTATTTTAAATCTCTTTAAAAATAAAATCAATTTTTCTTTCCATTCACAACCAACTCCTAAAAAATCCCAAAAAACTCAAAACCAGCTCAAAACCCAACCCACTAAATCAAAACCCTCAAAAAACCCAAAAAAATCTCCTAAATTTTCATCACCCCCCAAAAACCAACCCACAAGGTCCAAATGCAAAAAAATCCATATTAGCCTAAAAAAAATGGTATTTTTCCACGTGTTTTTGATGACACTAAGCCCAGTCCTCAGTCTCTACTCAAGTTCCTCTCCAGTGATCAAGTTAACCCAAGAGAACTTCGACCGCGACGTGTTAAAGTCAGACGAGCTGTGGATAGTCGAGTTCTACGCGCCCTGGTGCGGTCACTGCAAGAACCTCGCTCCAGAATTCGAAAAGGCATCAAAAGCTTTGAAAGGAATCGTAAAGCTCGGAGCAGTCGACATGACAGTCGACGGTTCAGTTGGAAGCAAGTACAACATTCAAGGCTACCCAACTTTAAAGTTCTTCGGAGATGATAAAAAGTCCCCAAAAGACTACGACTCAGGAAGAACAGCTAAAGATTTAGTTTCTTTCGCTTTAAAACAAGCAGAAACTATTGCAAATAAGAGACTTGGGGTCAAAGCTGAGTCTAAACCTAATCAAGAACAGAAAAGAGAACAAGAAGCTAATACTGATGATTCAGATGTCGTAGTACTCACTGAAAGCAACTTTGAAAGTCAAGTCCTCGCAAGTGACGACCTCTGGCTGGTTGAGTTCTACGCGCCTTGGTGCGGTCACTGCAAGAAACTCGCTCCTGAATGGGCCCAGGCGGCTACTGAGCTGAAAGGAAGTGTAAAGCTAGGAAAAGTAGACGCGACAGTTGAAAACAGCCTTGCTTCTAAATATGGAGTCCAGGGCTACCCTACTATAAAGTTCTTCATTCCAGGAAATAGTCAACCTGAGGAGTACAACGGGGGAAGAGATGCTGGGTCTATTGTAAGAACTGCTCTTAATAAATTAGACACTTCAGGAAAACCTCCAAAACTCAATCAACTATTAGGAGCTGGCGACTTGAAGAACAATTGTGAGAAAAATGTTTGTGTTATTGCGTTTTTGCCACATATTTATGATAGCTCTGCTAATGAAAGGAATAAGTATATTGAAAGCTTCACTGAAGTTGCTAAGAAGAATAGGGGAAAACCGATTAAGTTCTTGTGGGCACAAGCTGGAGACTTTTATAAGTTTGAACAGTTGATTGGCTTCGGGTCTGGATATCCTGCTGTTGCGGGAATCAGCTTGGCGAAAAGTAGAACTGCAATCATGCAAAGTGCTTATAATGTTGCTGATGTTGATAGCTTTGTAAGGAAACTGCTTGGTGGAAATGTACCTTTGAAGGAGTATAAAGAGTTACCGAAAATTGATAATGTTACACCTTGGGATGGTGAGGACCATCAACCTGAAATCGTGAATGATGATCTTTAGTTAGATTAATTAAGTCGTGGTTGAAGTTTCAGATTGGGTTTAGTTTGAAGAGATTAGGAGTTAGGGGGAGGAGGAAGGGTTGACTTGGAAGAAATTTATTCAGTTTAGAGATTTGTTATTTTTGAATGGGTTATTTTTGTTTGGAATTTTATTAGGTGTTAAATTAAGTAAATTTTAGATGTTTGGATTAGCAAGATTTTGATTTTTTTTTTTAAATTTTAAATATTTTTTAAAGGATTTAATTGAAATCAATAAGTGATAAGAGATTACTATTTGTGTGATTTATAATTTGGTAATTATTTTATTTCAGCTTTTGTTTCAAAATAAAAATTTGATAATGAATTAGGATGAGTCTATTTCGTTTAGATGAGTATTCTGAAAATGATGGAAATTTATTTGATCTTTTTCATATTTTTTGTTGAATGATCTTCTCGATTTTTTAATAATTATTTAATTCTAATAACAATTTTTCAAGTTTTTTCTTAATAGATTTTTATTTATTAATAATATCTCATTGATAACTCTCACATAAGATATTAGGAATTAAATTTATCATTCAGTTCATATTTTCACTTTTTAATTCTAAGTTATATATTGTTTATTAATGGTTGATATTCAATTATATTGAAATATTTAGAAATTCATTAATATAATTATTCAAACTAATAAAAAGATCATTCAGAGAAACTTTTATTTTTAAACATACTTTAAGTTTTTATAAAAATAAGCAGCTTATTTAGATAAAAAAATAAATCACTTAATCTCTTCATGAATAGAACTTTTAAAAATTATGGTTAGCTGCATATTTCTAAATAGTATATTTTGGTTTGAAGATATCACCTATCTTTTTAAAATAAATTTTTATTGTTTTCACCTTTCTTGAAATCTTTAAAATAATTTGAAATAATTGACCTTTTCTCGCTCTTGATTAATAATCACAAAATAATAATAAAATAATTCTTGATAATTTTTTACCTTTTCTTGAATTCTTGAATAATAATTAAATAAATCACAAAATAAAATAAAATATTCTGATTACCAAAAATTATACTTAAATTTCAAAATTTCAATTATTAAACAGAAAAAATCTCATTTCCAACCAAACCTGGAATCCAAAACTCAAAGATTCAAAAAGATCTCATAACTCAAAAACTCCTAAAAACCAATTATTCTAATCCTAAAGTTTCTCAACTTCATCCAAAGTAAGATTCGTGACCTTGTCAGCAGGTAGTGGCGCCTGATATCCAGAATGAGTCTTATCAAGTGGGTTTTTACTTAAAGTGATTTCAAGTCCATCAAGAACCCTTTCCTTGATAACTTCGTCAAGTCCTTCCTCAAGAGGTTTATATCGGTCCTGAATAGTCTTCTTAGAAAAAGCGTTTATTTGATGAAGTCCTGGTTCTTTTCTCTTGATTTCCTCAGCAACTCTGACAGCCTTGGAGAGGGCCTGTCCACTAGCTTTGAGCACAATAGTAGCGAGAGCGTCTTTTTTGAACAGTCTGAGTCCGTCTTTGATTGCGAAAATAGGATTAGCAGCAGCAGAAATGAAGACCTCATGTTTTTGTCTTGAAGTCTCGTCTCTGGTTCTTACCAACTGATACTTGTCCATGCCAGTCTCCCTGTTTCCACCCTCGCGGCCGCCTCTATATCCACCTCTTCCGCCCCTTCTACCTCCCCTATATCCGCCTCTGCTTCCCCTGCCTCTTCCACGTCGACCCTCACCATATGCTCTTCCCCTTCCTCTTCCCCTTCTTTCCCTTTCCCTTTCGCCTTCTCCATCATGAGTTTTAGGTTCAGTGCGTGTTTGAGTTGTAGATTCGCCCCTTGTCTCAGGCCTTCCTCTGCCCGCGATTCGGCTTCTTCTGGGCTCTCGAGGCCTTCTCGATGTTTCATCGCGACGTTCGTCGGACTGTGGGCCGCGGGTTATGGTCGAGTTTTGGGGAGGCTTCTTCAGTTCAGCGAAAGACTTCTCTTGTACTTCTGAGTCCGGAAGAGGAGCCTGGTAGCCTTTGTGGTTCGAGTCCAGAGGCTTAAGACTTAACAAGAAAATCACTCTGGTTTTGTTTGAATCTGGAACCTTTTCGAAACTGTTCTGCTGGTAAAGACCCTTGACTCGGTGCTTAAGTAACTCTACCAAGTTTACAGCTGAGGGAATCGCCATGTTGATAGCTGTGATTTTCGCTTCCTTTTGACTCTCCAACAATGCAACCACTTCAGACACGACCCTAGTGAGTCCTTGTGTGCTGGATACAGTCACTTCAGACGCCATTTATTATCCGCCATCAAAAGGCGATCTCCCCAAATATCTTAACCTGATTATCGTATTTCAAAGCTGCGGGCACACATCAAATGATCACAATTCAAAGACTTAAAGCAAACCATGCATCTAAATCCGCAGTTCGAGCACAAAAAAAAGATTTCATCTAAACCATGCTGCGAAATTTTCATTTTACACTTACAGTAAAACACAAAAGGTCGAAAGGCCTTGAAACAAGAAGTGTCTCCATGACTTCTTTGTTTACATGCCGAGCAGAAATTTCGATAACACCTGCTGCATCGATAAGCCTGAGAACTTCCGAGCAATTCAATTTCAGTCCTATCATGTTTACATACATAAGTCAAAGGAGGTGTCGGTTTCGATGAAGTTGGCTCAAAAACAACAAGTCCTGCATTTTTCAGCAACGAGCAATTTTCACATTGATGTTCTGAATTAACTGATTCAAAAAAATTGAGACAAGTGAAACATCGGGTTTTTAAAGGATTTAAGCAAAGATGACAGGAAAAATCGTCTTTTTTAGATAAACAGGATTTGTGAGTGAAATTTTGGCAGGATGGGCAAGTGAGAGTGTCGACATCTCCTGGGAATCCACAGATGATGCAGGTTGAGTCGATTTCTCCGAGAAGGGAAAGAGTGAAAGAGTAAAGTTTGATGAAATCAGGACGATCATTAGGGTTAATCTTCAACATTAACGAAATGATTTCATTTACTACCGGGTCTGTGACTTCAAACATTAAGTTTTTCAGGTTTTCTTCAAGTTCTGAAACCACTTCAGTCATTTCCAGCACCATCTCCATTCGCACCATGCTTAAAAAAACAAGTCCCAGGGAAAAAACATCTGATTTATAAGGACAGTAAATAATCCTCAGTCCTCCGTTTCGGTTGACGTAGTCCGCATAGCCTTTCCGCAATTCAGGACTTAAATAATAAGCAGTTCCTTGAATAGTATGCAAGTTGCTTTCTCGTTTAAAGATCGAACTTCCAAAATCTCCGATTTTCATCTGCCCGTCTGAAGTGATGAAGATGTTTTCAGGTTTTATATCGCGATGCGCAATTCCTTTGGACTGAAGGACAGCGAAAAAAGAAATGAAAGTTTTGATGTAGTATTTAATGCTGTGCTTGTATTGCTGGTTTGAATTCAATAAGAAATTTGTGTAAGTGGATAAATTTCCGTTTTCGTAGTAGTCGGTTATTATTCTGCATGTGAAGGTGTTTAAACGGCGATCTTTCTTGTTGTCGAGGTAGTTTATCACGAAATCGTTTTTTTTTAGGTATTTTAGGATTTCGATTTCGTGGCAGTAGCGCTCGTATTTTTCTTCGCTGTCGGTTGATAAAAGCTTTTCACATACGAATTTTTTGAAGTGTTTGTCGTAATAAACGGTAACTAGTGAGTTACCTTTTTGACTTATTATTTTTCTTGACTCGCTCATTATATTTGACTGATTTTCATTTTTTTCTATTATATGGGTAAAATTGTAGTTTATTCAATTTTCTTTACTGTTAGTTTGGAAAGTTTTATTTTTTGGATGAAGTAAGAATGATCTGGATAAAGTTAGATAACTGGAATAAGTAGAATGAGGTTTAGGGTTATTTTTAATGAGGTTTACAATATAATTCAAAGATTATTACTTATTATTAAGACCCTTTACAAATAATTTCTTGATTAAACTCAAGATTTATACAATGAAATATTTATAATTGGTTCACAATCCACAGTTATTTAATCTGTATTCTTATGCATTCATCATAATTAATTCACAAAGGATTCCAAACCATCCCAAAACAAAATCCGATCAACCCATCCTCGAAACCCTAAAAAAAAAACAAAAATCCATAATTCTAAAAACCCTTAAAATCTAACTAATAAATCTCTCTAATTCAAATTAAGCAATCCGATAACTCCATCCTAAAAATCTAACTAATAAATCTCTCTAATTCAAATTAAGCAATCCGATAACTCCAAGAGCATCTAATCCACAATTTCCAAAAGCAATCTGAAAGCTACCTCCCATTCCCCAATTACTTCCAAGTGAATTTGCACAGATCCAATACTGAGTTCCAGTAGCATTGACTCCCCATCCATAAATCTTGACAGTTTGAATGCCAATGATAGTATTATTCGTTTTATAATAAACTCCGCTCTGATATGCCAAAAAGTCAGCATAAACAGTCATAGTAGCGCTGACTGACCCTCCATCCAGAAGTTCCTGTTGAATGCCAGTCTGATTATGAGCTTCATAAACTGAGGTAGGATTCGCTTTGATAATCGTGACAGGCGTTCCATTGTCACAAGTATTCGGACAAGTAGTCAGCCCGCTCCAAGGCAAGCAGCTATTCACCGCAGAGCCATTATTCGCGAAAGCCCCCCAAGCGTCATGAACGAACATCTCGCTGCAAGAAGGTCCTGCGATGCATACCAAGTACTGAGGCGACAAGTTCATTCCTCGGTAAAGTGTCGGGTTCGATATGCAGAGTCTCTCACTTGCTACAGATGTCACTGCAAAGGCCCAACTCGCATTGCATGAACCTCTGCTTACTATTGGAACTACACAGTCTGGCCATTGAAGAGAAGCGTCGAATGACTGGGGAACTGGAGTTTGAAGTGGCTTTGAAGGCCTTGGTCTTATTTGAAACTTCGCTGGGGAAATCAGGTCTGGGTGGAGAGGAATCGGCTCGAACATCTTTTTGACTTCTTTTAATGGCATTTTTGTCAGCCAATTTTCAGAAGCTTTCCAACCGTTTTGAATTGAGTTCAGTTTTGTGATCTCTTCTGGCGGAAAGGCTGGAAGGTCTTCGAATGGTGATGAGCTGGAGAATATAACGAGAGTCAGAGACAGGATCAATATGAACTTCATATTTATTTCTACTGGTTTATTTTTAGAAGTTGTGGAATGTGGAAGTAGGAGTTAAGGAAGGCAGTTTGGCGTGTTTGGGGAGGTTGTGGAAGTTTATTTTGGAGTTTTTTTGTTTGGGTTTGTAGAATGGTCGGGTTGGAGTGTGTTTGTTGGCTTGGAAGTTGATGAGTCTTGGTATGGGTGGTTTTGGATTAGGTTAATGAAGTAGAAGGAAATCAAGATTTATTTAGAAGAAGATTGAATTGCTAGTGCTTTTATTTGTATATATCATTTTTTCTATAATGAACAAACAGAATTTTATTTAGTTTTACAACTAAAGGACGATAATTATATAGTGATATTTTAAACTAAACCATTTAAATCCAGTCATCTATTCAAACCTTAACTAATTAAGTATGATCGTTGCATAATACGCCATATTATCAATTCCACACTGTCCAAAAGCAATCCAAAAGAGACCTTGAACACCCCAGTTAGTCCCAATAGAGTTAGCGCAGATCCAATAGTTAGTAGTCCCATTATTTCCCCATCCAAAGATCTTGACAGACTGAGCTCCAACAATGCCTCCATACACTTTATAATAAACCCCTTGCTGGTAACTAAGGAAATCCTGATAAACAGTCATAGGAGACGAAACAGCTCCATTACTATAAATTGCTTGCTGGATCTGATCGGCCCCAACAAGACTAACAAGTGAGCCTTGAAGAGGTCGATAAATAGTGACCGGAGTGCCATTCGCACAAACATTAGAACAGCTAGAAGACCCAGTCCAAGGTTGGCAAGATGCGACTCCCGTTCCAACATTCATTAAATCACTCCAAGCATCAATAATAAACCCTCCAGAGCATTTAGTTGTGGAGACTCCACAAGCCATCTGATATTGTGCTGAAAAGTTCATTCCAGTATAAACACTGGGGTTAGTAATACAGAGCCTTTCACTAAGCACAGCAGCTGTTGCAAACGCGTAACTTGCTGAGCAGCCTCCTTGGCTTCCAACAGGGACCACGCAACTCGGCCAGAAGACTGAAGCGTCGAACTTCACTGGCAGTACTGCATTCAGCGAAGGGGCTTCAGCGAGTTTCAGCGCTCTTGGAGAGCCTTCTGGAGCTTTGAACATTGAAAGTGCTGAACGAATTGACATCCGGGTGAATTCGTTCTCGGAAGCCGACCAACCTCTGAAGTTTGAATTTAATTCAGAGATTTCGGATGATGTCAGAACTTCTCGCTCCAGGTCTGCTGGCAATTCTGAAGAGAGGACTGAGAACATCACTGTGAACAGAAGAATTTGCTTCATATTTATTTCAACTGGATTGGAAATGAGTTGGTGAAAGATTTGTTTGGGTGGAATGCTGAGGTGGTTGATGGACGGTGGGTTGGGATTAGGAGTTTTGGAGTTTAAGGGGATTGGGATTTAGGATGTTTTTAGTTTGAGGTAGGATAGAATTGAAGGCTTGAAGTGGTTGAAGGTTTTCTGGTTGGGGGGAAAGAAAGATGTTTTAATAATGAGAGTTTTTAGAGGGTTTAGGAAATTGATTTTTAGTTTTGGAAAATTGAAAATCGCAGGAATATTGTGATGCTATGGTTTTAAAGACTGATGAGTTGAGATTTCAATTAACTGATAGGATTAAGTTAATTTAAAAATTATATTACGAAATCATCCTTCTGAAGTTTACAATAAATTATCCCTTTTATCATTTTTTGACTAACAAACTTTAATAGATGCAAAAGTTTATTTAGTAAATGCGATAATGATTTTTTTTTTTAATTTTCGTGATCATTTGCTCG